>NJDC01001832.1:149427-166415 GCA_002245475.1 Calephelis virginiensis | reverse complement strand
TCACGCCTATATCCCCGAAGAGGTAGGCAGAGGTACAACCAAGGCACCCACGACTAGCTGAAGACACTAAGTCCCACACTGTGATAGGTGGCAAGCCATTCAACTGACTAAACTATAAAATACTAGCAGACTCGGTGAACTTCGAGTCACTTGATATTAACAGCAACTAACAGTTTGTATGGATTAAAGCATTACTTTTCCCATTTGACCTCCAATTTTCTTAGTTTTTCTTTTCATAAGAACCTTCTCCTGACAGGTTAATAATAAAAGTATTTTCAAAATCGGTCCATCCGTTCAGGCGTGATGCGATGACAACGCAGAAAACTCCCCGCGTTAGTCCGGGCTCCTTTACAGAATAGACCATCTGTCTTCCTGCCAGGCAGCTCATAAAATGCGAGCATAGGCATACCGTCACTAACACCGTGATATCTGACTAAGCGGTAGAGTTTCGCAGCAAGCCGCCCGGATTATTACCACCGCCTTACCTATTCCTACCGTTATAACGTGAGCGCTTGCCGTTGACGTGTTTCGATCCGAAACTTACTTTTGCTCGTGGCATAACATCCCGGCCTCAGATTGGCAATGCACCATTATCATCTTAGGTAACTTTAGGCGGCGTGAATTTCTTGCCATCAGGAAATCCATCTGTTTGCCTTCCAATATCATGAAAAAATGGAATTCATTTATATAATACCTACTAGCCATTCCGGTGAACTTCGTTCAGCCCGTTCAGCTTCTATAGGAAAAATTAAAATGTTTTTCCTAGGGATAAAATGTACCTCATGTCCTTCTTCCGGTTTTAAGCTACCTCTCCATCAATTTTCTATCACGACTGATTCATCTTTCATAATTATTTTTTTTGTTATTATTGTTTTTAAGGTGTATTCCGCTATTCGGGGCTAAGACAAATAAATCGAATCAAAAACCATAAAAATTGGCCCAGCAGAACTCGAGTTGTAAGGGTTGTTACAAACCTGACTTTCTTTTATGTATATACATTTAGGTTAATTTACAAAAAAATGCTAATGCATATTGTAGAAAGCTAAAGCATTTGTTGGGTATAAAATTACGCTTTCTAACCTCATGAACCAAGTAAATCATCTTACATAACTGGAACAGGTGTATAACATGATTAATGTAATACATTTATCGCATCAATTCCCTCCCATATTTCTTCAACGCGGTGACGTTGACGCATGGGACGATATATTTTGGTAACGCCGCTCGCGATAATCGAATATAGAGCCTTGTTATTGATATGGCTTTCTCATTGTGCTGTTAATGCTTAAGTTAATGTTGAGCTTATGCGTTATGGAACAATGATTTTACTCTTTTGACGTGTAGTTTCGAGCTGTAGATGTATATATACGATACGATACAACTAAGAAGGGTTTGGAGTTTTTGCGCCACCGAGAGAAAATATGGTCAAGGTTTTTCATAATTATTTAATTTCAGTGAAATTAATCAATTTTGGCGGCGTTTTGTAAAATTCTGTTCAGTGAAAGTGCACAAATGAAATAATCATTAAGAAATTAGCGTATCGTCTAGTTCCTCGTTGCTGCTAAAATTGTTTGCCTTCCAATGTCATAAAAAAAACTGATGGCCCTGTAACTGGTGCAGTCCATGCGTAAGCCCCTGCTTTTGTACATGAGCATGATGACCGCACGTCGTCCTTCATACTGTCATTCGATTACAATCTTGACACATAATCTAGCCAGGCTTGCTTTTTTCTTTCAACGAAAGTTTTTACCTCTTCCACCATGCGTCAACATTTATTGACTGGTGCATCTTTGCACTTCCACATACCTCGTTCACGACGTTTATCATGCTCCCTTTCAAACATTTCAACAACCATCCAATTCTAAGTCCGGAATGCACACACTATCCAGCCTGTCTTGGACTTGCCTCTCATACATATTTTGCATAATTTTATTATACACAAAAACTGTTAGGTAACATTTTAATATACTGATTTATTAACCATACAATTTCCAAAACAAACTCTAAACGAGTCCGACGAGTCAAACTCAAGTCAAAATAAGACGTATCATAAATTATTACTTCACTGTTTAATTCCCGGGAGATCAATCTTAATACCGTTCCCAAATATATTTGAGAAGTTAGACTTATATAACTCGATCGTTTTATAATATAACATATTTGTATACTTGTCAAGGTTTTTGGGGTTTCGTAGCTGGACCTAAAATGGGCCTTCAATTATTTACTATCTTATTACATCTATATATGTAAAAGAAAGTGGTGTTTGTTACACTGTTTATAACTCAAGAGCAAATGAACCGATTAGGCTGAAATTGGTGCGGAGGTAGGTTAGAACCGGGAAAAAGATATAGAATACTTTTTATCCTGTTCGATTGTGAGATAACTGGGAAAAAATACATTTTAATTTTTCCCATACAAACTGATTGGGCGGAACGAAGTTGGCGGGAACAGCTAGGCTTATATATAAAAATCAATTGCTTTTGTCAGTCTCACTAAAACTCGAGAACAGTTCGAACAGTTCGGCTAAGTTTGGGTTTGAATTATTAGTAGGATTTCAGAGAAGGTTTAAATGATACAAAAAGTGAAAATAGGAATAACGACTTTCCTGTACAAACAGAACGGGTGGAAGGAAGTTCGTCGGGATAGCTAGTAATTAATAAACATGAACTAAAGTGCTCCACGTTTTAACATGACATTAGTGGCAGTTCTGCTAAGCACCAATAAAACTTGTGAACCACCGACGCAAAACGAGGGGTGTTAACCTTAATGTTTCCGTGTCTGTGTATGTTTATGCTTGTGTATGTGTCTGTTTCTGGTATCATAACTTTTGAGATGATGGACCGAATTCGGTGGAGATTAGTTTGTTTGAAAACTGACGTGATCGATATGAATCTTAGCTACAAACGGTAATATTATTGTAACAAACACTTGTTGAATGTACCTTAAATCATAGCTTCGTTGATTAAAGAGGTTCAGGTTCATTAATATACTCCTTTTGATATTAAAAAAAGAGTACATACATATCTTCACGCCAAGTCCCTTACGGGGTAGGCAGAGAGTATCGAGTGCCAGACCTCACAATCCTGACAAACCTGTCTTGCTTCCTTCACATTCATAACCCTTTTCATACAAACACGCCGGTTTCGGAGACTCTTGACACCACCCTCGGATAATATCCGATTGATCTGATCGTGAAATGTAATGAAATGTAAAAAAAGAGTACCTATGAAAAGAGGAGAGCTTACTCTTTTCTAAAAGGTTGGAACACAAGAGAGACCCCTGATGTTGCAGTTCATCCCCAGTGGGCAGGTTGATTCTTCTTTTATAAAAAAATAACTAACATTGACAGTCACTGTTCGTTAAAGATATCGTAACCATAAACGAAGTTCAGATTCGATTCCTGACAAGGACAGATACTTGTTTTTGAAGTGAAAACTTCTATAGCTGCATCGCGCACTTTTTTGAAATAGGTAAAAACTTCTCAACTCGCGTCAGGGCATGTGACCTGATCGAAAATTCGTAAGACGGCACAGGGCGCTTTTGCGAATGTTCGTGTTGTCATGTTTATGTACGATAGCACAATAAATGAATATTGTATTCCACCACATAAATTATAGTACTTTCATACCAATAATTAAAGCAATGATTCGTGCAAAATTATTCCCTAACCATTCTAAAATTAAAAAATGCACAACGTTAATATTCAAGTTTTCACTTCTGCCGGCACTCCTGGGGTGCAACCCGTCGTTTTTTTTTATTGGATTAAAAGGCATGTATGTATGAGGGTCATAGATAGTAATGGTGTAAAACCAACCGCAAGCTGAGCTGAGGTGCAAGCTTCGCGAAAAATTAACGATTACCCAACCCTTCAAAACAGAACTTATAAAACACTCTTTAGCCGTCGGGGGTTAAACATAACGTACAAATTGTTATTAAATAAGTCTTCTGAGTTATTTCCTTCTAACATACTTCAAAGCACTTGAATCACACAAGGATCTCTCCTTCAAAGGATTTTCAGAAAACAACTCCATCTCCAAGGCAATTCAAAGAAGTGAGAAAAAAAATCTACAAAGTGACGCATAAAGGCTTATTATAACATGTTCCTTACAATTCCTCAACGATTCTAGGTAGATAAGCAGGGTTGTCAAATTTTATTTTCTGACGAAATAATTTGTGAAAAATGTGTACATATACTGTGTTATTTCTTTACCTTTTATTTTTAAATAATTTGTATATGACCATTAATGTATTTTCTCGGTAAAAAAGTAAAACGAAATATTTGTAATTCTATAAAAAGTAAATATGAGAATATGCTTTAATGAGAATAGCATATTTGTAGTGTTTGGTAATAATACATATATTTTTAAAATAAAACAAAATAGCTTGAAGTTTCGTTATTATAATTATAAAATTAGTATTCAAATATGAAAAAAGTGGGTTTTAATATTTAAGTATCGGCAAGTAAACGTGGGCATAATACTAAGTACCTATAAGAGAAAATTATATCTTTTTGGATTATGTATTTAGTATAAAATTTAAATGTTCTTATAATGTGCATAGTTTATTTTTTTAATGCTTTAGGGCCACTTGCTAAGTATTTAACACTAATTTAACGTCTAACTAGGGTTAAATTATCTTATATTTGACAGTTTAACTCAATATTAAATGTAATGCAGGAATGAGCAAGTGACCCTAAGAACATTAAAAATGAACAGATAGATTAAACCAATATATAATATATTTGTTGTTGTACTAGTTATGGTCAGGAGAAAGTTCTAATTATTAGAAAACTGTGAAAATTGACTGAGAGCTTTAATACGTTCAAACTGTTAGTAGCTATTAATGTAAATCAATACGTAGTTCGCGGGGTCAGCTAGTTGCATAAATGTATTAACCTAACATAAAAAATTTTTGAGTGATGGAGGAGATTTTTTCGAAGTTGACAGGCGGTCTTTTAAGTTTGTTACTTCAAATAAAAATATGTTAAATAAGCCTAATATTAATTAATCTCAAATTTGTAACCAGACAAATCGAATGGATAATATTTGTGTTAATTAATTTTAACACAAATGTTATCGTTTCGATTTGATTTGTTTGTATTATTTTCAAATTGTGGCAACCCTAAACGCCAGCAACGAATTATTATATAGAAAAGAAGCCTAACGATACATTACAGGATAGGCAACATTTGTAAGGCATCACGTTAACGTCCTGCTATTGTTAAAGAATCTTTACAGCTTTATTCCTTTTGTCGTTTGAATATACTTTAGTTTTCTTTCCTCTTATTACTTTTTGTAAATGTAACAATATTATATTAAACTTGCTGTTTCCTCTCCATTTCGTCGGCTTTAAAATGTAATAGTTCTAATACAATGTAGCAACCCTCATCATGGATGGTGATTTTTGTACTATGTGTCCTTGTATTTTATTTTTGTAATATAGTATTATGTAGCCTATATTTTAATTCAGGTCTTGTGCTTTCCGTTGACGTGTTCCGGTTCGGAGGGTAAGGTAGCCGGTAAACTTACTTTTGCTTGAGGCATAACAATCCGGCCTCAAGTTAGCAATGCACCATTACCACCTTTGATGTATCTAGGTGGCGTGAATTTCTTACCATCAGGAAATCCGTCTGCTTGTTTGCCTGCCAATAAAAGGTGACTAAAAATATACAGCAGTTCACATTATTAGCATTTTTAGATTTATCTATATCTCTGTCTGTATTATGACCGTGATTCACAAGCAATCTACTGAACCGATTGTAATGAAATTTGGCTGGTCGACTTTACGTCTTGAGGAAGATTAAAGAGATACTTTTATTCCGTTTACTTCAATTTTTTTATTATTATTTTCAAATAAAAAGTGTTGTAATTTAGAAATTACAGACATAACATCAATTGGCATAAAATGACCAAATAACTTGAAATCCGGATTATTGAGAAATATTTGAATCACCAGGTAATCTTATACTTGCCTTCACGTCAAGTGCCCGATGCAGGTGAGAAAGAGTGTATTGAATTCCAAAACACACAGTTCGCGGGGGCGGTTAGTCTTATGCGAGTATGTAATATAAATATATCTCTATTTACCTTAATCATCGCTTCAGGAGTGACCGGACGAAACGATTTCTTTATAGTTGATTTCAGAAGGTTCATATGAAAAAGAAATCAATATTCATAGTTATCGCCTCTGTGGTCTAGCAGTCTCGCGCTGGGCTTGACTTTTGGAGGTCCCGGGTTCGATTCCCGGATCGGGCAACATAGACAATTAGGAAATGTGTATTTTCAATTTTCTAATAAAAATAACGTTGCCCGGGATTGCTATTTGGCGATAGGCTTGCTCTCTGTCACATGGTGGGACTTAAGTCCTTTGTCTTCGGCTAATCGTGGGTGCTCTGTTTGTGCCTCTCCCTATCTTTTCGGAGATATAGGCTTGAAGATACTGTTAGGACTAGACAATGTAAAAACCTATTTCCAAACGACACGTAGATGTAAAAAATGTAAACACGTCGAATGATATATGCACGCTGTACTCTTAATGGCACCGCTTCAATTTGTATCTCGTTCGAAGTTTTAATTACGTCACGAAAGTAATTTAACATTAAAAGAGTAGATTTAAGGGATTGTATATTTACAATGTAATTAATAGCTTAATAAATTTATCCCTGAAATCATTTTATTGTGCACTATTAATTACTTTAGCATCGTTCATCATCATTATTTTAGCATTAAGTTCAAATACGTACACTAAAATAGTTTTATTGCTTCGAAGGATCTATTTCAGGTAATAAAAAATTAAATACTGACAAATAGGATAGAAGAGGAAACAAAAATTAAGGTGAAATTCATAAAAAATAAAAACACAGTAGTATGTACCAAAGACAATATATTTCCAAATCTCTGGTAGTACCAAACAAAATACGTACAAAGATACACTGGTAGTTTAAGATGTATTCATACGTTTGTCCCTTTGTGTCGTTCCGTTTAGCCATTTTATGATAAACCTTTTTTTATGATATCGCAAGGCAAACAAGCTGACGGATTTCCTAATGGTAAGAAATTCACGCTGCTGAGAGACATCAAAGGTGGTAATGGGGCGCTGTCAACCTTAGGCCAGGATGTTAGGCCTCGAGCAAGTGTAAGTTTAGCTACACTTACATAATGACTGAAGGAATAGGTAAGGACTTTTAAATTATAAATGTGAAATAACCTATTTTAAAATGCAGAAAGTTAATTTTATGCTGATTAAGTTAAACAGCTGAACAGCATTTTGTTTTAAAAATTTAGTCGCTCATCTCTGGGACAGCTAGTAATTTTAATATGTTCTGTCATTGGTGGCAATTCTGGTGAGTCTGGTGGTCTTACTCTCCTATCAAAGACCTCATTATCAATTTCCAAGTTTTGCTGAATCAGTTTTAAATTTTCTAGATGTTAGATTATTTTAAAAATTATTCGGCCTTTATTAAATTTATAATACATTCTGTCAAAAAAGTATCGAAAATGGATTCTTTGTCTATGGTTCATAATTTAAATTTTAGCTTTTTTTTTTGCTATTTTTATTACTAGGGGAATGTGGGGTAACCCCGGATAGTTAAGGAATAGTTGCTGTAAATTAGTAATTATGTTATATATTTAAAAAATAAAATCATACATTACTAAGCATACATTTGGTAATATTTTGGCTACAAATTGTTAGAATTAAATATTAACTGTAGGAACTATATCCTATTTTATAAAAAAATCTATATCCGAATTCACCCCATATATATAAGTAAAACCGAAGAGGCATTTAATCTAAATGTGGTGAATACAGATACCATAAAAACACAGAATAATCAAATTATTGGCAAATTTTTGCGTACATAAAATATTAATTCAGACTCAGTGCATCTAATACAACTTACATGTGCCACCACATGATGTTACCAAAGCTTTGTTGAAACCCATCGCCCTTGCAGCTGAATTTGCTCTTAATGACAACCCCGAATCTACTAGCCCAGTCTAAGTCTGCAAGTCTGGTTTCCTTGTAAAAGTTGTGGTTTTATCTGTTTCTTTCGGCTTCGGCAGATCAGTTTTGGTCAATCCAAAAAATCTGGACCTTCTAGAATCTAGTTCATCAGAAAAAAAAACATTTTTAGGAACAGGGCACTTTTAGAACACTTTAATTCTTGGCTGTAATCTTCTTTATACGCTCTTCTAAAGTACTCTTAGGAACATTGTACTTATGTAATGCTAGTACATATCCCATCCTGCCTTCTATTGTCAAAAGCATATCTGACTTTAACCATTGTAACGTTTGATTTTTTATGTACGTACGTATGTTATAGTATGGTATGATGAATCTGTAAATAAGATAAGTAGTTACTTCAGACACATATAAAATAATTAAAGACAAAAATAATGAGGGCACATATAATACTCATTTCCAACACTGTATCAGGCTGAATCCGGATATCCGATAACACCCCGTCCGCTTGTACCCCACAGGTACCAAATTCAGAAATATTTTTGCTAACAGGTTAGGCTTAACATTGCAATCACAATACCTCACTCTTTAGTAATTTCAATAAGTTTAATTTCATAAAAAAATGTAATCCTATGTCTGTACACATTTACATCAAATGATGATATGATGAAATTGACAAAATATTAGATTACTTACTTTTAATTTTAAAATTTTTAAATTTTTTTAATTTTTAAATTCGAAATACACCAAATAATTTCAATAGGGAAGATGGTTTTAAGTTGGCCCAGGCGTGGGATCCAATTGTTGGTCGGTGCCGGTCTATAAATACAAAAAGTGCCGTAAAGTGTAGGGACATAGTTAGTGTTGTGTGTCGCGATATAGTGCCCAGAAATGATAGTGACAAGGACGTTCAAAAAAAAAAAAAAAAAGAATTAGACGGAGGGTTGACAGGCTCATCTGTCAGTAGATCCTCCTGTCAAAAGTTACAGCTCGCCGCCGCAGTCCCGTCGTCGCCTATGCAACTAGGCCGAAATATCGACAAATAAAATAAAAAGAGATCGTGAGTATCCCGTATAAATAATTAAAAATGTTACTTACCTTTATTTTAGTTTTTTTTTTCCATAGACGCAAGCGCTGAGACGTTGTCGTCACCGCCATTTGCAATTGCACTAAACGATCTTACGCGAGTGTCTTGGCGATAGCAAGAATGAGGCAGCAATAACCATAGTAGTGAAATAACAACTATCTGGTTTCACCCCCTATCCGAATTCCCCCCTCATTCCCCTACTGTTTTTCATCTCGACGCGGAGTTTAAGTTGGATCTGTTATTAATATCAAATACGGTGCTGGGTTTAGATATAACATGTTTAGTGTTTTGAGGCCGCGGGTTCGATTCCCGAGTCGGACAATATAGAAAATTGTGTTTTTTTCAATTTCTAATAAAAATAACGTGGTGTAACGCTCGCTGACCGCATTCGTAACAGTGAGATCCGAGAAAGAGTGGGATTGAAAGAAAGTGTTGGAGTTAAAATGCGAAAGGGCATGCGCCGCTGGTTCGGTCATGTGGAAAGAATGACAGATGAAAGATTGACAAAGCAGATATACAATGCGAATGTGGATGGATGTAGGTACCCGGGGAGACCAAGGCTGACATTTCACGATCAGATCAATCGGATATTATCCGAGGGTGGTGTCAAGAATGTGAAGGAAGCAAGACAGGTTTGTCAGGATCGTGAGGTCTGGCACTCGATACTCTCTGCCTACCCCGTAAGGGACTTGGCGTGAAGATATGTATGTATGTATGTATAAAAATAATGTTGCCCGGGATTGGACATGTGCCTGGTTGGCGATAGGCTTGCAACCTATCACTTTGTGGAACTTGGTGTCTTTTAGGGTGCCGTGCTGAGACTCTACCTACCTCTTCGAGTATATGGATTTGAAAATACTATTATTTAGTATGTTTTTGTGAATTTTGTAATTGACAATAACAACGAACAAAGAGTTTTTTTTAAATTTTGCAACACCAATGAAATTTTGTGTTTTTCTCCGAAAATTTACTCCGAAGTGAAAATATTACAGAAAATATTAAGGTGAAACGATCGTATCAGAAATTCGTGCTTATGAGTGATAAATCGTTCAAAAGCGGTTGAGACGTGATGGAAGCTTTGCCTTGCTCTGGTAGGCCATCAACGTTTACAACTGAAGTTAACTTGGCAAAAGTAAAGGAAACAGTGACTGAAAATTTGAGCGTTATACGGCGCCTCGGATAGCAAATTTGAGAAAAAAGGTTAAATTTGTGGAAAGCAAACTCTCGAATTTTGCACCGAAGTAACGCGCCTTTCCACAAGGCCGTCATTGTAAACGAATTTTTGACCAAACGCTAAACAAATACCATCAAGCAACCACCATATTTATCAGATGTAGCTCCAGTCGTTTCCTTAATTTTTCCTAAGCTCAAATTACTACTTTGTGGTGACCCCTTTTCAATCGGGAGAAGACTTAAAAAAATATTCGTGGCAGGAACTGTACTCAACACTTTTTTAACGCTGTTTTTATCGGAAACTGTTTTGTTTTTTGGATTATTCGTTGGCGTAAGTTTCTAAGGGAGTATACTTTAAAGGTGACAAAATAAATTTTGATGAATAACAAACAATTTGTGTATTTTGGATCTTTTCCCGGTACTTTCTAGACAGATATTGTATTTATTCAATTTACTTTATTAAGTAAGTAAGTAAGTAAGTATCTTCACAACCATATCCCCGAAGAGGTAGGCAAAGGTACAACCAAGGCACCCACGACTAGCCGAAGACACTAAGTCCCACAATGTGATAGGTGGCAAGCCTATCGCCAACCGGGCACATTTTCAATCCCGACCAACATTTTTTTTTTATTAGAAAATTGGAAAAATCCCATTTTCTTTTTGTTGGTCGACCCGAGATTCGAACCCGGTACCTCATACAGTCAAGTCTAACACCCGGACCGCTAGACCACAGAGGCGATACTTTACTTTATTAATGGATATTAGATAAGAAAATACAAAGATGTTGATATATACTAAACAAAAACTAAAAATATTTTCACGCAAATACCCTAGAAGAGGTAGGCAGATGCATAACCACCCACGACTAGCCGAAGACACTAAGTCCCACAAAGTGATAGGTGCCAAGCCTATTGCCAACCAGACATATATATCCTATTTTATATATTTTTATATGTTATTGTTATAAGAAAATTGAAAACACATTTTCTATTTTTTTTTTGTTCGACCCGAGGATCGAACCCGGGGCCTCTAGAAGTCGATCCCAACGCCGGGCCGCTAGACCACAGAGGCGATTAGTTTTTGGGGAAGAGCTACAAACCTTAAATTGAAGCAGATTCGTAGGCAATAGCTACTCGTAGTAAAATCCTATTTCCACCTACACGTCACGTTGACGTAAAATAATGTAAACACGCGATTTGCATACACGCCGTAATGGCGCTGGTTCAATTTGTAGCACGTTCGAAGTTTTAATTACGCCACGAAATTAATTTAGGATTAAGTTCAGTCGACAATTTATGATTTCATATTTATCAGACTTGATTGGGGAAATTGGCCATATTTACATTAATGTTGGTATTTAAACATCTGGGGCTCGGTAGTTCCCCGGCAAGACGAACAAAGCGAAACGCAAAGGCAATACGTAACTACAATTCCTAGCAAATTGTAGCGCAAAGACACTACCTCATTACAATTCTTCAAAGCGTTTTACCCTTTTTTGAACCCTCATAACTTTGGTTTGGATTACATCAGATAAACAAACTCTTAAGACATGTTGTTTGTGGTAAATTTATCAAACATATACAATTTCAACTGTGTATTGTAAATTTTAACAGCTTTTGATACTTTAGATGTAATTTATATCTATCGCCTCTGTGGTCTAGCGGTTCAGTTGTTGGACTTGATTGCATGAGGTCCCGGGTTCGAATCCCGGGCCGGGCAACAAAAAGAAAATTGGGTTTTTCCAAATTTTCTAATAAAAAAAAATTTTGCTCGGGATAGGATATGTGCCCAGTTGGCGATAGGCTTGCCACCTATCACATTGTGGGACTTAGTATCTTCGGCTTGTCGTGGGTGCCCTGGTTGTGCCTCTGCCTACCCGTTCGTGGATATGGGCGTGAAGATACTTTTAAATTTAAATCTAAAAACTCTTTGGATTTGGTCAAAACCACTTGTAGTAGAGTGATGTGTAATTACTTGCTCAGGGAAAAATTCTCTGCCTCAATTGTACCCGCTGCCAGAAAAACTTTGTCATGTTCCGGTCTGGAGAGGAAAGTAGTTGTTAGACTTGCACGATAGGCCAACAGCCCAGCATTCTACCTATAATATATTATACATCATGATTTATGGTTGTCTCTTACATCAGTCAAAATGTCACTTGTGCATTTTTTCACGACATAAAAATCATTTTATTGTTACAAAGCATAAAAAATTTGTCCGCCTTGTTGGTCAAGTGGCTAACGTACACGCCTAGCTACACTGACCAACCACGAGGCTTAGGTTCGATTCCTGACGGGGCAGGCATTTGTGTGATGAGCATTTAGTTGTCTGCATTTCCGGGTCTGGGTTTTTATTTAATTTGTTCTGAAAAAAAAAATATAAAAAAGTATCTATAAATTTTAAAGAAAGAAAAAATTTCGCCCCAGACAGGATTTGAACCTGTAACCTTTCGTCTCAAGGCGACGAATGCTCTAACCAATGGAGCTACTGAGGATTCAAGGAAAGGGATTAAAAATTTCGCCACGGGACTTGAATCCTCAGTACCTCAATTGGTTAGAGCATTTGTCGGCTTGAGACGAAAGGTAACAGGTTCAAATCCTGTCTGGGGCGAAATTTTTTCTTTCTTTAAAATTTATAGAAATTTAACCCAAGCACAGGGCAAGTGCTAAAATAAAAATACGTTAAGAAAAACGGAAGTTATGGCCATTATAAATGTGGATTTCATCTGTAATGATAAACTCATTTAGTAGGTACACGGAACTGTGTATCTACAGGACATAACTACCCGCGTTAATGGGTAAGAAAGGAATTAAAAATTTCGCCATGGGACTTGGATCGTCAGTAGCTTAATTGGTTAGAGCCTTCGTCGGCTTGAGACGAAAGGTTACAGGTTCAAATCCTGTCTGGCGAAATTTTTCTTTCTTTAAAATTTATAGAAATTTAACCCAAGCACAGGGCAAGTGCTAAAATAAAAATACGTTATAAAAAAGTAATTTATTTTGATATCTATTTAAGTATTTCTATGTACATCTTAGAATTGTTGACTAACACCCATAGCACAAGCATATAATTTGCTTACTTTGGGGTTTGATTCAATTGGTGCGCAACTTCTCCAGGGATATTTGTTATTGATATTATTATTTTGAAACAAAACAAAAGCTTCCTATCAATATTCTAAACGCTACATAGAACTCTTTGTTCAGTGGATCTCTTGTTTACCCTGAATGAGGTAAACTCGTGAAGCTACCATAAGCTAAGACAAAACGAGGACAATCCTTCCCACTCCAAACTTCACCATCAACTAAACAAGTATTGTTTCACAACTACACTTCCAAACTCATTCGCGTGTACCAATTTTAATGAGTCCACCTTTTCTGTATTTCTATCTTTATTTTCCACAACGAATAATAAACGACGTAAAATCCAAGTTAACGCAAATGAAATAAGACTTAAAGCGTTGTTATTAAAATATTTCATTATTAAATTCACGAATTGTTTACAGAAAAAGAAAAACAACGTATTAATTTTCAATTTTTCTGATCCTTATATTTTTTCCTTAATTAAATTGGTTTTTGTGAAAGCTCGGAATATTTTGATTTGTAATTACGGTAACTAGGCCCCGGTTGAGATTGGAATGAATTTCTAAGTGTTTTTTTTTAAATAAAGTGCTCTGTTCTCTCTCTGTAAATAAATAATACATACATATTTATTTTTAATAAATTTAAGCCTAATTTAAGTAATAAAATCGTGGTTGCCGGGGAGTTTGTTTCGCCGTTTCTTCTCCCGACGGGCTAGGTTTGGAAACGGTGGTAGTGTACGGTAGATAGGACTAAAAATTAATCCACCTTTAAATTAATTTATTGTAAATTATGAAACTTATGTTCATAAATAAATAAAATGTTTTGGCTGTGATTTAAATGTACATTTTTATAGAAATATAACATACTTAAATTAAAATGAAATGTAACTTCTTAAAATTGACTAAATATTTGCACACCACAATGTGGTAGAATATGTTGTATTCTTAAATATCTTTATAACAACTTTTTAACACACATATTCCGCAAATAAATAATTTTCATTTCATTTCATTTCATTTCATTTCTGTTCGCGGATGCGTCAGCGTATCTTGTGATAATATAATGCAGAGATGTAAACAAAACGAAAAGTTTTTAATGTTTCTTTTCTTTTTGTAACAAATTTTATGTATGGAGGGCAACGTGGCAAGATTTTATAACCCAGTGCTCGCAACTTTGCTTTTGAAATGTTTGCACTTTCATAGGAAAAGGATATTTATTATATTTATTACAAGCCTACCTGGCAAATATTCTTCACTTGGAACTTGATACTCTCTGCCTACTGCCCCCTATCCACATGTACACATGTATTTATAATATGTAAGATTACCAGTACGTTCAATTGTTTGTCTTCATTTATTTTGAATTTAGTTAAAGAGTTGTTGTCTATAACATCTCAACTACAAAACTTATAACTTAAAAAAATACAGGACAATCTGCGAAGCACACACTATAAGTTTAACCAGACCATGTATCAATTAATTACCTATAGCTTAATTTTTTTTCGACTTTAAGTTTTTTATCACGGAAAACTCTATAGTAAACTGGATACAAAATAGAATGAAACTTTTCTTGGAATATAAAGTCTTAAGTTAGTTACAATCGGTACAGTAGATTTAATCCAATGGCATGCTGAAAATTGGTACCACCTATGTAGATGTTGATGACGGGCGTAACTTTTGGCCGGCTCAATATTTCTAGGAAATACGTCATCCAGAGAAAAATCTTGTATAAAGTCGAACGCATTCGATCAACAACTCAATTTAAAGCCAGCAAAATCTGGTACAATTTAATTTCAAGAAGACACAAGTGCACGCGTTTTTAATAGTCTCTCTTTGTATTATTTTCTCGGTATAACCAACAATGTCCAGTTTGTGTTCATACTTGTATCTTCACGACAAGTCTCTTACGAGTAAGCAGAGAAACGCCAAACGTCACGACCTTTACTTATGTTTGTACTTTATGGGTACATCCATCCACATCTGAGTTATATATTTGTTTTGTCAATCTTTAAGCTAATCTGAAAAAAAACCTTGGTTGGCAGTAAGAGAGACGGTATTTACTTCAATACTTTACTATCAAGATGACACTTTGTTTCTAACTGTACCAGCCGCAAGTTCGGCCACAACTTTTACTAACATAATAACCCCCTCCAATTTAATATGATCAAATAGAGCGTTTCCAATCGTCAATAAACGGTCATTTTTCCGTTCAGCTGGATTCTTTAGCGTCGAATATAGATATTGGTGGTAATTTTGTTGTGCACTCACTAAACTAATTTTAAGTTATCCCTGTCTTCTTTCAACTAAAGTAACAGAAGGAAACAGAACACTTTTAGTGCTGTCAAATTAGACAGTACACGTCATTTCTACAGACGTTTAATCTATCACTCGGAAAATATTGATTAAAAACATCACGATTAGACATGTCAGCACCAATCTGACACGTCTAAACTGTTCCATCTCTTTTGTTTTTGTTTTATTTGAGAAAGATAGCATGCATCTAAAATAAGTTTAGTTTGTGAACAGCAGAATCACCACCATTGACTCAGTGTTTTTACCGCGTCAATCACAGCTTCCATAAATTGGTAGTCATCTTCGCAAATCGGGGAGCTTAAAATTTCATGTCCATCACCTATACGATCTTCAACTATACTATGGCGAAGACAATCTGCACCTTGTGCGAGACCTTTGCTAAACCAATTACTATGAGAATCAATTTCCAAAATAATACACCTTATAGTAACCTTAAAAAAAGAATATTGTCATTCCTGATAGATCAGCAATACATCTGTAATCATGGTATTACGGATCTTTACTGAAACAATGATCAAAAATGGCATTTCCAAACGAATACAACTCAGTAACCTTATAAAAAGAGTATTTTTATTCCTGATAGACCGGCAACAATTTGTTATCCTGGTATTACGGATGTCCGTGGTGTTGGTAATTTCCCTCTACTTTTAACTTTAGGGCCACTTGCACGTTCCTGGGTTAAGTTTAATAACGAGTGAAACTGTCAAATATATATTGAATCAGTCCTATGTTAGAAGCTAACTTTGAACTAAATATTTAACCCAGGAACATGCAAGTGGGCCTAAAAAAATGAGACCTTACGGTTCTACCCTTTTGTTTACTTTTTTACTTCATAATGTAGAAAACTGTAATATAATAATATTTTTAAAGTAAAAGTACAGTAAAGTAATCTTCACGCCCATATCCCCGAAGTGGTAGGCAGAGGTACAACCAAGGCACCCACGACTAGCCGAAGACACTAAGTCCCACAATGTGATAGGTGGCAAGCCTATCGTCAACCGGGCACATTTCCAATCCCGACCAACATTTTTTTTTAATTAGAAAAATCCAATTTTCTTTATGTTGACCGACCCGGGATTCGAACCCAGGACCTCATGCAGTCAACTTCAACATCCGGACCGCTAGACCACAGAGGCGATAAATAAAAATAAACTAGTATTAAATAAAGGTTACGACTGCTTTATCTCAACTAGTTGACATTTGAAAATAAAGGGAATTCCACTTCAATATGACAGTCGCGAAGAAACCGTCAACTGCAAAAATAAATGTCAATTCTAATAAAAACTTGGAACGAGCGATGGCAAATTACGGAAATATGGTCTTTGAGTATAAAGTGAAAATGAAGTTGGAAATCCGTTTTATTTATTTCAAGATGCT
>NJDC01001832.1:134120-149039 GCA_002245475.1 Calephelis virginiensis | reverse complement strand
TCGAACCCAGGACCTGATGCAGTCAAGTCCAACACCCGGACCGCTAGACCACAGAGGCGATAAATAAAAATAAACTAGTATTAAATAAAGGTTACGACTGCTTTATCTCAACTAGTTGACACTTGAAAATATTGGGAATTCCACTTCAATATGACTGTCGCGAAGAAACCGTCAACTGCAAAAAATAAATGTCAATTCTAATAAAAACTTGAAACGAGCGATGGCAAATTACGGAAATATGGTCTTTGAGTATAAAGTGAAAATGAGGTTGGGAATCTGTTTTATTTATTTCAAGATGCTAAACTCATTCATTAGTTTGAAAGCATCGAGTAAAATATTTATTAAAGGCGTCCAACTTTTTAGACATCAGTTAATTGCGCTGTGAAACAATATAACACCATGGTCCCCTATTATGTTAGAGTAACGTAAAGGACTAGACAAATGCAGTATGTTTGTCCTGCTTACTCAACAATGATTAGTAACTAACTGTCACGCTTGCTCATCACGTGAATTTTAGTGGAATTCGGGAAAAAAAATTTTTGCACAGATGCTAGTAGTTTAATTTAACAAGACTGTCAATACTTTTATGTTGTAATATAAAAAAACATAACTATACTACTAGCTGTTCCGGCAAACTTCGTTCCCCGTTCACTTGTATGTGAAAAATCAAAATTTTTTTCTACTTTTTTTTGCAGTCGAACGGAATAAAAAGTGTCATAAATCCGTTTCTTGGTTCTAAGCAACCTCCCCACCAATTTTCAACAAAATCGGTTTAGCCTTTCATGAGTTAAAAATAGTTTGACCCATACGATTTTCATAAATGCTACTAACTGTTCCGTCGAACTTCATTTCACTCGTTCAGTTTGTATGGGAAAAATTAAAATGTAGTTTTTGTTCGTTTCCTCGCAGTTGGATGGAATCAAATGTAGGTACACTATTTTACTATACTTCTGGCTTAAGCTTCAGGCTCCATCAGTCTCAGACATCCATCAGTTTTCAGCTAAATCGGTTAGGCCGTTTAAGAGTTAAAAATATTGAAACTAATACAACTTTTTTATATTATATAATATCTATACATTATTAAGATCTTTTTGAGTTTAATGCAGTGAATGAAAAAATAATTAAATTAATGTCTCTTACGTTTGAAAATGGAACATTGGTCTAAGATCTCAGCCATGAGATACCAGAACACCAATAACATTTACAGTGTCTTAAGCAACAGTTGTCTCTTATCATCGGGAGCAACATTTTCTTTTACATAATGAAGTAAAAACATCGTTAGGAAAGTATGAATATATTTTACATTGACATTCTCTCCACGTTCTTTTTGTATAGTAAAGCGTGTAAAAATACAACAAAAGATTTAGAAACGAAAAAAAGAATTAAAGAGGAAAGACAAACACGATGTATGTAAACTGAGATTGAGTCAGAATGGTATTTCAGCTGCTATCGGGCCAGAGCTTGCCATTGTCTTGTTTCACTTAGGAAAGAGTAAATATGATCTTACGCCAATAAACTTATGCTATAGGTTTAGCATTTCAACCCTAAGTAAGCAAATCACTATGACAATCTTTGGGTTTATTCCCTACAAGCCGATCCGGTGCACTTCGTTCACTTGGAATTCGATATTTTCTACTTATCCTGTAGGGGAAACTTAGCGTGAAGATATATATATATATATATATATATATTAGATGGTCAGGAAGTTTATATGTTTCTCTACATTCCGGATTTCAAGATATTTGGTAATTTTATACTAAGTGTTGTTATGTTTGTAATTTCTAAACTACCAAACTCATGACTTGAAAATAATTATAAGGCAATTTGTAATGCATGTTATATTACAAATCCTCGTGTTGGTCCGAGCTCCTTCGCAGAATATACCATCTGCCTTCCTGACAGGCAGCTCGTAAAAGGCGAACATACCGTCACTAACTCCGTGAAATCTGACTAAGAGGTACAGTTTCGTAGCGACTCGCCTGGATACCATCGCCTTACCTATTCGTGCCGCTCTAACGTCAGTATTTGCCGTTGACGTATTCTAGTCCGGAGGATAAGGTAGCCGTTAAACTTACTTTTGCGCAAGGCCTAACATCCCGGTCTCAGGTTGGCAACGCATCATTACTAGCTTTGATGTCTTCACTCTTTTACAATTTATTACATTGTGTATTTTTGTATTTGTAATTGTTGAAAATTCTTATATTTGGTTTCCTAATAAGAAGCTTTTCAAAAAATGTCCGTTATTATTATTATTTTATACTTTATTGTATACAAAAAAGAAGGAATTCATCGTGTACAAAAAAAATATAATAGCTACACTTAAAAAAATATAATAATAATAATCAAATATGTAAAAATAAATTATCATTACATTACATATAATTATTGTAGGATAATATACGAGTATGTTATTGTGTCAACGAAAAGTATTGTTCCTCCAACCTTTTTTTAAATGCAGGTAAAGAAGGGCTGTCACGAATCTCGACAGGAGGATAACAAACATACAATACACACAAAACGTACAAAATATATACAAAAAACTTACCTATATTGAGAGTAGATGTAGACACCAGAATGAGTAGAACTCTTCGTAGCATTTTGATATTCCTAGAACAAAATAAATTTATCAATTTTAAAAAAATCCACTAATAGAAATTTAAAAGCCATTTTATTATTTTCACATTCTTCTATTTAAACGCTTTCTTTTAATGTCCATTTTAGGAGGTTACTTTTAAAATAATTCAATCATTTTTAATTTTACGATTTTCTCTCTTCATATCATACTAGCTGACCCGGTGAACTTCGTATCGCTTGACATTGTTAAAGGTTATGTATTGGAATGGTATTGATTTCCGATAGAGACAGACATTTGTGTGATGAAACTAGTTAAGTTGTCTAACACTTAAAAGGAAGGACGGTTGTCAACACACCCTCTAACAAAAGCCATATTTAAGGAAACTTTATTTCCATCTTTTAATTGTCTTTAAATTTTGATTGAATCTAGATGTTCAACAATCCAGATGTTTAAACTAATGTTTAATATCTGTGTTTACAACCGTCTAGAACCCCTATTAAACGAAGCGCCTATATGATGCGATCTGTAGTCTACAGATAATTATTTACTAGGATAAACTAACTAAAATAATGGGTTATAATCGTAAGTTACGAATCGTAACGTTCTCAACTATTTATTTTATTTATATAATTAAATATTATTTTTGTAATTGTGTTTTGTGTATAATACTTAACTTTCTTATCTATTTAATTTAATGATGATCCTTTACTAAAACGTTTTGGCAATAGACATTTTTCAAACCAGACGTTTCTATATTTTTTGTATCTGGAAATTCGTCTACTTGAATTTAAATTCACAAAAAACACAATCTGCCTTCCAAATAAAATGTTGTCCCCTGTTAACTAAACAAATGCTAGACCAATAACATGCTGCCACTGGTGCCGCTGTCATCTGCATGCAGCATGTTATTGGTTGGTTGTCAATTCAAGACAGCTTTAAGAAAAACAATCATTCATCAACTGGTCAAGTTTATTTGTAGTAAGACGGTTGGGCCTCCAAGCTTGTAAGATAATACTGGTTTAAATCAAATAGGGTACAGGTAAATGAACGTGTAAAATAAACCTTTTCCTTTCGGTATTAATTCGGTATTAGCCCCTATGGGTTCTAGAGGTTGCAAACAATGGTTGTAAGCGTTGGCTTACATCCGTCTGGACTGTCGATTAGATCCAAATTCAATTCAATTCATTCAAAACAAAATTTGCTACTATTTTTTCAAAGCGTGTTTACAACCGTCTGAAAATGGCTTAATATGGAAACATTTGACAGTTGACACACAAGACAACCTTCCCTTAATTATATCCTTGCAATAACAATCTATTTTCATTTGCTTGTCTCTTCATCTAACAAGTTAAATATTCCAGGTGCCAAAGTTCGAAACAAAGGGGTCTGTACTTGTAATTTAATTAAAACTAGAGGCGAAAATTTATGAGAAGTCATATACCACATGGAATAAATATACGTATTCTGTCCCATTACAGGTGTTTGTAATGCTTTATGTCAATGTATGCTCAATTTAAAACTAGATGGCGCTGGTTAATATTGTCCATATTTTGTCTATGACGTTGACGGCATCGTATTTCATTTTTGAGCATGACGGAAAGCGGGAGTGTTATAAGTTTTGTTAGTAGAGAGAGTGGGAGGGAGATAGCGAGTGCTTACGTATGTGTCTGTCTGTGATATCATAACTTTTGAACGATTGGACAGATTCTTAGCTATATTACAGATAAGTATTGTCAGGGCTTTTTGAAAGTTTTTAATTTCATGATTTTATTTTTATGTGAGCGGTCAGTGAATAAGCACACGGCTTTTCTGATGTTTAGATATCACCTCTGTAGTCTAGCGGTTCGACGTCGGACTTGACTTGTTGAGGTCCCTGGTTCAATACCCGGATCAAAAAAATTGTGTGTTTTTTCAATTTTCTAATGACAATAACGTTGCCCTGTATTGTATATGCGCCCGGTTGGCGATAGGCTTGCCACCTATTATTTTGTCTTCGGCTAGTCGTGAGTGCCCTGGTTGTGCCTCTGCATAACCCTTCGGTGATTATGGTTGTAAAGATATATTTTTGATGTTCAGAGACAAGCTGCCTGGCAGTGAGGAAGTTGGTCTATTTTAGAGGGGGCACTTTGTGCAAAATGCTGTAAAATATACAGAATGTATTTGACACCATAACGAAAACTTCTGTGGTAGTTTAGATACATATCAGACTTCAAAATTCCTTGAGCAGTTTTTGTCGGAAACAAAGGGTTAAAAATTTAGCAGTTTTTCAGCTCGCAATGTATAGCGAACAAAGTATATGACGTATTAAACCGCGCGTTGCGAGCTGTGTCGACCTACTACGCTGTTTTATTACATTGCTGATTTTTGTAAAAATGTGTTATTTATTAGATATAACATAAAAATCAACTTGCGTTAGATATTTTTAATGAAATAATAGTGAAATTAATAAAAAAAATAATGAAATTTCCGACACAAAATTCCAACTACATATGCATATGTCTATCATGTACATAATCCATAATTGAATTTTTCGCTACGCTGTCATTTACACGGTATATATACATATATTATATACTAGTTTATATATATTAGTTGGAGCGAAAACACATTCTATCTACTGGCCGATAAATGAGCCGCCGGGCTGGTAGCCCGGGAGCGTACAACTTGTGGGCGTTTGTCCAATAAAGCAATAAAGAACTTGGAAATATCAGAACAAAGTCGTAACAAGTGATCTTTCGATTCATCACTCTATCATTCAGTACTCTCGCGCTAACAAGTAGCGTATGCCTATCCATCGCCAACTAAACCATCGTGAACATAGGAATAAGCAATCCACTGTGACAACAAAAGTAAACACCCGAAGGGGAAGGGGGAGCTCCACCCCGTGTGAGTGCCAACCAAATAATGCACCCCTCGAATGACCCACAACCCGGGTCCTAGATCATAATTGAATTAACAATTACGGTCTAGAATTATCTCTGTGCCATCCTATGACAGGGAGAGACCCATTACCAGTGGCGACCTCCGTACTAGACAACGGTCCGAACACTGCAAGGCGTTCACAAAGAATGCCTCGCGAAGCATGTTCGCTTTGACTTATATAGCCGTAGCAGCCGACAAACAAGCTGATAAGACAATACCTGCAAGCGCACCTGCTACTGCACGTGGTGTTTACTTGAACCAATATTAAAAATGATTTCAGGAAAATACTCTAAATAATCTCAAAGCCGCCTTGTTGTTATTTCATTGCCACAAAGTAACTCAATTAAAAACGTCCACAAATGCCTAAAATGGTGGTTATTTTGCTGATCATGAACTAAAATTAATTTAAGTGTTTGCTATTTTTTTTTTCAATAAAATGAAAAAAAAGAGATGGAAATTTTAGACATGTCAGATTAGTGCGGATGTCAGATTTTAGTCAACGTTTTCCGTTTGTAGTGGTGGTAATTTCGTAAAAGGGACAAAATACGATTGGTATTGTGAGATTAGTTTGTACATGACATAAAATACTGCTAACTTTTGATCTATTCCTCGGAAAACGTCGATTAAATATGTCACATATTGAATTGTCCGGACTAATCCAACGTGACTAAAACTTCCGTCCCTTTCCTTTTGTTGCATTGGAAAAATTTTGTTATACCCTTAAAACAAGTTTATTTGGTGCTTAGCAGAATTAACACCATTGTCATCTTCTAACTAATTTGACAACATTATAAGTGTTTATTTCTCTTTCTATTAGAATCAATAAAAGGAGATAGCGATAACTTAAAAGTTAAAATTAGTTCATGACAACAAAATTACCACCAATTATTAAATATAAGAAGTTATTGGATCTCATAAATACATACAAATATAAGTCTGAAAAACATAAGCCTAGATTGCAAGGTAAAATAAATGCAAGACCTTAATATTCTCTTTTTTTAAATTCAGAGCCCTCGATTATGACGTCAATCTACGGAGCGTATGAAGCTGGCAAAGCATCTCTTACCCTGAGAGCATCTTAACATTTTTAAGATCACACTTTTAATGGCGGTTTTAACGACGTTTGTTTACGTTACGACTTAAGGTTTTCGACAGGCCTTTAGATTACTTTACGCTTGGGTATTTAAGACGTTGATAGTACAGTTCCGAAATACTTGCAGACAATAAATAAAAAATACGATCGTCCACACAATAAAAAATAAGATCGACATTTACTAGTTGGTAGAGTCTTGCAGCGACTCGCCCGGATTGGTACAAACCGCCTTACCTATTCCTACAACCATAACGTCAGCGCTTGCCGTTGACATGTTCCGGTTCGAAGGGTACGGTAGCCGGTAAACTTACTTTTGTTCGAGGCCTAACTTCCCGGCCTAAGGTTGGCAACGCACCGTTTCCACAATTGATGTCTCTAGGCGTCTTGAATTTCTTACCATCAGGAAATCCGTCTGCTTTTTTGCCTTCCAATATCATAAAAAAACAAGAAAATAGACGATATGCTTTTTAAACAAATAAATATTTTTTTGAACCGTTAATGCTTATAAAATAAACACGATTAAAAAATTAAGGCCACTTGCATGTTCTTTGGTAAAATTTAATGATTAGGTATTCTATCAAATCTAGTTCTATGCTAACTCAGAATTAAATGGTTAGCCCAAGAACGTGCAAGTGGCTCTAAGGTATATATTTTTGATAGATCTTATTATTAGAAAATAATTTAAATGCAGTAAAACTGCAAAAAATTACTCTGATGTTATGATTAAAATGAGAATTGATATTTCATTAATTGATTTAAGTACTACCTCGGAATCCCTATCTTTTAAAACAGAACCATTAAAATCGGTTTGTTATTTGCCAAGTAGTCGCGTAATAAACATACAAAAAATATAAAGTCGATATGTTGACCTTCTTCTTTTTGAGTCGTCGCTTAAATATAGAAACTTAAATACTTAGGTATTTGGCAATTCAAAATTTCCGAACATTCTTTATTTTCAAATACCGAAGATTTTTAATGTTATTAGAACAGCAACAATGGTTTTTTTAAGCAATATTATTTTGCTTTACTTCAAGCATATTTATCAAAAAATAGGTACGTAACATTTTCCTATGATGGCTAATCATTAAGACTAGGTTGCCCAAACGTTTGACGTAGCCTTTAAATTACGTACGGAATGTAGCGGATGAAGCTATTTCATCTATAGTAGAGTCTACTTATGAGTCATTTATTTGCCAAATATTTTGTAATGTATTTTATCAGCTAAGCGCCTCTGTGGTCTAGCGGTTCAGGTGTTGGACTTGACTGCTAAGGTCCCGGGTTCAATTCCCGTGTCGGGCAACAAAAAGGATATTTGGTTATTTCAAATTTTCAAATAAAAAATAATGTTGCTCAAGATTGGATATGTGCCCGGTTGGTGATAGGCTTGTCACCTATCACATTGTGGGACTTTATGTCTTCAGCTAGTCGTGGGTTGTACCTCTGCCCACCGTTTCCGGAAAAGGGGCGTGAAGATACTTTTTTATTAACTAAGTGCCCAGTAAAATAACCTACCTACCAGTGGCTGTGAGATTAATGACTACCGTTATGTTGCAGCAGTAGGAAAGTAGAGTTACTGGTGATCATACATACGAGTATCTTACATGCTATAAATCCAAATTTCAAGTAGATCATGCTCCATTAACACCTTCAATCAGTTGATCAGGAGTCAGCCTCTATTTCTTAACTAAGAAAACTGTGGTATTTCACTCGCCAATTCTATTAGCAAAAGCGATATTAGAAAGAAAGTGGGATTAAAAGAAAGTGTGGGGGTAAAAATGAGAAAGGGCATGCTGCTTTGATTCAGTCATGTGGATAAATGGCAGATAAAAGATTAAATGTAAATACGGAGGGCTATAAGTACTTATACTGTAAGTGGGAGACCTAGGTTTAAATTTTACGAATAAATCGCTGGCTTTGTATGTGTTCGAATCAGGCTTGTTTGTGTGAAAAGAGTATTGTTTTTATTTCATTTTATTTTTGTTATATAGGAAGGCAAACAAGCAGATGGACTAAAGACATTAAAAGTGGTAATGGTGCGTTGCCAACCTGATGCCAGGATGTTAGGCTTCGAGCAAAAGTAAGTTTACGGCTACCTTATCCTCCGAACCAAAACACGTCAATAGCAAGCAGTAGCGCTATGGCGGCAGGAATAGGTAAGGCAGTGGTACGAATCTAGATGAGTCGCTGCGAAACTCTACCAACTAGTCAGATGTCACGGTATTAATGACGATAAGTCTATGCTCGCCTTTTATGAGCTGCCTGGCAGGAAGGCAGGTGGTCTTTTCTGCAAAAAAGCTAGGACTAACACGGGGAAATTGTTTTTAATGAATATGAAGAAATCTAAGCAGGTCTCAGGAATCGTGACATTTGGCACTCAATACTCTTTGCCTACCCCACAAGGAACTTTTCGTGAACATAAGTATGTTTGCATAAAAAGCTCAGCTCTATACTCTTGAAGTGTTGATTTTTGAAGCAGGTAACAGAAGGGGGCTTAACTTTCTACATTTTTTGAACATACTTGAAACAGATTACTTTTGGCCCTTGAGTGTGTATGTGTTTTACGGACTATCCTTTCAAGGATGTATGAAGTAAATCTTCAATCGAAGGTTATTTAGTTATTGTAATGCCACAAGAATTTGGTCTACATGGACTACAGCCTTTATCGTTTAAAATTTATCACAGAAAAATGAAAGTCATTTCAATATGAAAAAAAAAGCACCTCCATGCCCATATCCCTGAAAGGTTAGGCAGAGGCACAACCAGGGCACCCACGACTAGCCGAAGACACTAAGTCCCACGATGTGATAAGTGGCAAGCCTATCGCCAACCGGGCACATTTCAAATCCCGAGCAACATTTTTTTTATTAGAAAATAGGAAAAACCCAATTTTCTTTTTTGTTGCCCGACCCGGGATGCGATCCCGGGACCTCTTGCAGTCAAGTTCAACAACTGCACCGCTAGACAACAGAGGCGACAATAATTTGAATATGATGGTTTTGTTATTAGCATAAAATAGCGCCTAAAGATCAAAAGTGTATTATCATACCGAATCGTTTTTCAAAATTTGGTTGGTACATTAAATATCACCCTGTATAGTTCCGTGCTAGTCTTGGTCCGGGGAGTAGAATAGACCATCTGTCTCTCCGCCAGGCAGCTCGTAATACATCAAATAAACCACTGGTGATAGAGTGCTGGGTGAAATTGCACCGTAGGCTAACATCCTCGCCGCATGAAAGCGACGCATTTGTAATATCTATGGTATCTATAAGCCACGATTGTCTCTTACCATCAGCAGACGTATGTGCTTGCTCACGGATCTATCGGAAGGTATTAAATAAAAAAGATATCACTATGAAGCAATAATACTATTGACGGTTACACTCCTAACGAAGACCTGATGTCATTGCCAAATATTGTTAACTCACTCTTATATACTGTGGTCAGTACCTCAGTTACCAACTCAAAATGGAATAGTGTACATCAAATAGCTGTCAAATGACGTGTTTTATGTTTGCTATCTCCAGTGACCAACAGAAATAAAATAGAGATAACAAACACAAATGACGTCATTTAACAGCTATTTGATGTACACTTTTCCATTTTGAGTTGGCAACTGAGATACATAATCAGCACCCAGGTCTTTGTTAGAAGCGTAACTGCCAATAGTAAAGTACCTTCATGAGCATCACACTGAATTTTTTGCGCCATCGAGTGAAAAGATGCTCAAAGTTTTTTCGTAATTATAGAATTTCGTGTTGATATTGAGTTAAATTAGTCAATTTTGGTGGCATTTTGTACAATTTTGTTCAGTGAAATAGCACAAATGAAATAATCATGAAGAAATTAGCGTATCGTGTATTTCCTCGTTGCCACCAAATCTCATTACATGATCTTAAGTAATGAGGTCGCCGCTTTACCCAAGAGCCTGATATGACTTACTGACGATTTATGACTGATGACTAATTATAATTGATTAAAATTGATATAAAACTATGATGCAAATTTCTACTTGACTAATGAAGGCCAAAATCTAAAGAAAAAAAAAGAAAGAGTATCACACTGCCAGATCGATAAGTTGCGTATATCTATGGACAATGGAAACAGAAAACCATTAAATGGCATACTTGCTAAGTGCCGAATGCAAAATTAATAGTCAATCAAAACAAGGTTTGTTCATGGCTCGTAAATATGCCCATATACATAAATTATTATCTAACAGTCTCATATCTTGACAAAACAACACCAAAAGTTCATAATTTCCATTCGATTATCTGTATCAAGGCTGACCGTAAAACTACGACGTATGAAACATAAAACGGGATAGACTTATGAGCCGGGTCAAGTTTTACGATTGCACTCACATGGGATTATGAGTTCATGCTTTATTAGCGTCGGCCTGAGGAATAATCTGACCCATCCGTAAAACAAAATAAAAGCCCACGAGGAAATTTAGTTACAATTATTCAGAAATTGAATATAAGTATTTATCCACAGCCTTTTAAAATTACGTGGTAAATATCTAAAACAATAAATGTTGGTACGTCCGAGTATCAAAGCTAGTTATCCCGTGAAGTTCTGTTTAGATATCGGGGTGAAAAGTACACATCACTCTCCGATCTTAAATCTTTATATACAAAAATGTGTCACATGTTAGTAGGGAAACTTCATCATTGGCTTAATTTTTCGTGAAGCACAAAAAAGAAAATTCACTTAAAAAAACTTATCTGTATACATATATAGAAGACAGAAGTGAAGTAGCTAAAAGAAGATATACCGGCGAAACAAAAACGCAGTATGAAATGTGGCGATAACAAACAGTATCTTTTGTGAAGCGTATTTATAGGTCAATGAACGTAAAAGAGTATGAGACGCCAAATTTCTCTCACAAGTAGATAAGGAAATTTCACTTAATTAAACCTTGCCATCGGTTTTAATGGAAAAGAAGAAGAAACCAACACACTAGAAGGTAGAGTCCTGCAACGACTCGCCCGGATTTACAGGCACCACCGCCTTACCTATTCCATCCGCAAAATGACAATGCTCGTCATTGTCGTGTTTCGGTAGGATAGCCGGTTTACTTACTTACGTAGGAGGCTGACCATCCTAGCCTCAGGTTGATAACGCACCATTACCACATTTGGTGTCTATAGGCGACGGCATTTTTTATCATAAGGAAAGCCGTCTGCTTGTTGCCTCCCTACACCATAAAAAAAACAGTTTTTGCACTTATGATGTTAGTATGGATTTAGGAATCGAAGATAGAAATGTGATCAATTGCATCTTTCAAATAAAATTTCAATCGTAAACAATTCAATTTTTACTCAGACCGAAGTTCCTTGCTTACCTTGCACATGAAACTGCTTTTGTATTTAAAGACATAGAAAAAGAACTAGTATTAATTGTCCAAAAGCTTTCAAATATAACACGGTTAATATCTAAAAAACAAATATAGCGGCTACGTCTGAGTATAAAAATTATTAGTTCAACCGGAGAAATGTCCAGACATTGGAATAAATAGTGACACATTGTGATGATACATGTCATTCTCAAGCCTTATCTCCACATTAAACAATATACGCACTGTCACATAGGTTTATTGCGAAAGAAATACATTTTCGTATTTAGGATATCCAACTTCAAGAAAGAGGTCGATCGCCGAATCCAACTAGGATGGGCAGCGTTCGGGAATCCATCGGGTATCTTCTTGTCCAAAGTGCCGCAGAGCCTAAAATCGAAAGTCTTCGACCAGTGTATGTTAACGGTGATGACATATGGAACTGAGACTTGGCCGTTAAATGTGGGCCTCTTAAATAAACTCAGAGTCGCTAAGCCTGCTATGGAAAGAGCTATGCTCGGTGTTTCTCTGCGTGATATGATCCGTAATTCGGTGATCCGCAAGAGAACGAGAGTAACCAACATAGTCCAGAAAGGCAGCAAGCTGAAGTGGCAATGGGCAGGCCACATTGCTCGTAGAACCAACAACTGCTGGGGAAGAAAGGTTCTCGAGTGGCGGCCCCGCACCGGAGGACGTAGTGTAGGACGACCTCCCACCCGGTGGACTGATGATCTGGTCAAAGTCGCAGGGAGTCGCTGGTTACAAGCAGCTGGTGACCGTGACTTGTGGCTTTCTTTGGGGGAGGCCAATGTCCAGCAGTGAACGTCCTCCGGCTGATGATTATGATGATATCAGTATGGATTAGGAATGAGGACCTTAACCAAGATTTGATATAGATAATATTCTACAATTTCGCATCGAAATTTAAAACGCTTTTGGTCTGAAAATTTGTTTCTCTCAGTGATCCATGGAGATGCTGTACAAAGTTCTCATACAAATAATTTACGGAGACGCTATTGAATATAACGCTGTAAACTCATGGAAGTAAACTCTGTAAACTCATAAAGATTGAAACGTGATCGATTGCATTGTGTCAAATTATATCGCAATCGTAAGCCATTGTATGTTTTCTCAGGATGAAATTAATAGCCTTGCCTTTTCTTGATAAGGAAGCGAATAAGCAAACGTCTCTCCTGATGGTAAGATAACCGTAGCCTATAGACACAATAGATGTAGGTGTATTGTTGTGAGGCCGGGTTGTTAGGCCCATTGTTCAAGTCTACCGGCTTCCCTGCTTTCGAAATCGTAATACGCAAAGTCATTATGGCGACAGAAATAGGTAAGGCGGTGGATCCCTACCTAGACGAGCTGCGGCAGGATACTCTATCACCAGTAGTCTTGTTGAAAAATGATTTAATAAATCTTTGCTATCTTTTCTTATAATTTCGTCCTCTGTTTTCTTTTCTACGATCAAATGGCTCAGTTATTATCCGAGAATGGTATCAAGAATCGTCGAAAGCGGTGTGTTTACTTGAGAATGGTAATGATTGTGGTGAGAGCCAGAAAAGTCTGCAAGGATCGTGAGATTTGGCACACAATACTCTCTGTCTAACTTGTAAGGGACTTGGTCTGAAAATAGGTATATATATACTTACTTGTATGTGTATACATACATATATATGTTGTTCGCCGTTACCAGCTGTCTGGTAGAAAGGTAGACAGTCCATTCTACACAAGAGATCTAGACCAACGTGGGCTTTGCTCTCTTGTATGTAAATTCCTTTGCGGTATAAGACGAAAATCCTGTATAATATCAGCTTTCTTTTGCAGCATAAGACTTGAAATCCCTTTTTTCGTTCGATTGTTTCCGTCAAGGTCAACCGTATTATGTATGAAACAGAAAGAAAATGAACTTATGATCCAGGTCAAGTTTTACGATCTCACTGGAAATACGATTTCATGCTTTACTAGCTTAGGCCTGAGAAATTATTTGACCAGTTACATATAAATAAAACTCTAATAATAATGTGATCGCTTCTATGTTCTACTTCTATGATTGGATTCTTGAGGTCTCGGGTTCGATCCCCGATCGGACAGCAAACAAAAATTAGAAAATTTGTATTTTCAATTTTCTAATAAAAATAGCGTTGCCCATGATTGGATACGTGTCCGGTTGGCGATAGGCTTGCCACCTATCACATTTTGGGACTTAGTGTCTACGGTTAGTCGTGGGTGCCCTGATTGTGTCTCTGCCTACCTCTTCGGGGATACGGGCATGAAGATACTTACTAATAATAATTTAAGTAACGGGTAAAAAAAACCTACCGCTTTCACTATTAACCTATATTACAAATTATATACATACACCTGATTGTGAGAATTTATATTTTAGATTTTTAAGAACGCTCCTGAACTCAAAAAAATCAGTTTTTCACGTTTTTGGTTTGTACCGGTACATACGTCAGGTTAGTAACGCAACATTACCACCTTTGGTGTTTAGGTAGTGCGAATTTCTTACCATCAGGAATTTCGTTTTGCTTGTTTACCTAATATCATAAAAAAACTTAGTTAACTTTTTTTGTGAAATCTATAACATCAATTTTGAACTGATAATCATTAAATGTTCAACTTCCAACTTAAAATTAAAATTCCGTAAAATCTGGCTTTAAAATAAAGTGGGGTTTTTAGATATCAGATGAAAAAAGTGCAAGATTTAATGCCAAGATTGAAACTATGGTTATCATCTTTCTTCAAACGAAGGATCAACACGGTGTAGATTAAAATAAAATAATCCTTAAGTGTAATATGTTTGTATATTTCTGACGCAATCTTCAAAATTTTTTATTTTTCATTTTTTTCAATTCTCTTTCGTATTTTTTATCGTATCTTTTATCCCTTTAAATATTTCAGACGATATTTTGAAATTCGTTCCAGATACGTTGCGGTGAAATAGTTATTTACACTAGATCCATTGAAATATCTGTGGGAAACTGA
>NJDC01001832.1:122539-133042 GCA_002245475.1 Calephelis virginiensis | reverse complement strand
CCGAAGACACTAAGTCCCACAATGTGATAGGTGGCAAGCCTATCGCCAACCGGGCACATTTCCAATCCCGACCAACATTTTTTTTATTAGAAAATTGGAAAAATCCAATTTTCTTTTTGTTGGCCGACCCGGGATTCGAACCCGGGACCTCATGCAGTCAAGTCCAACACCCGGACCGCTAGACCCCAGAGGCGATTTTTTTAGATATCAAATGAAAAAAGTGCAAGATTTAATGCCAAGATTGAAACTATGGTTGTCAACTTTCTTCAAAGGAAGAATCAACACGGTGTAGATTAAAATAAAATAATCCTTAAGTGTATTATTTTTTGTATATTTCTGACGCAATCTTCATTCATTTTCATTTTTTTCAATTCTCTTTTGTATTTTTTATCGTATCTTTTATCCCTTTAAATATTTCAGACGATATTTTGAAATTCGTTCCAGATACGTTGCGGTGAAATAGTTATTTTACACTAGATCCATTGAAATATCTGTGGGAAACTGAGCAAGATTAATTGACTGGTCATCAATAACTCCCGACATTTTGCGCCAAGCGATTAGTGGCTGTTTGGACTCACACCACGTGACGCCATCTCTGTTTATCTATATCATTAGCCCCGAGAATATGATATTAAGTCACTAAACATATTTGTAGCTGGCCTAAATATATGTAATCTGTCTTGGAAGATGATAGTGGTGATTTTGCTGTTAACTTATTTTAGATGTATGCTATATTTTTCAAATGAAACAAAAACAACGGAGATGGAACATTTTAGACATGTCAGATTACTCTAGACATGTCAAATTGTGATGTCTGATTGTATTAACGTTTTCCTAGTGATAGATTACACGTCTTTAAACCTTTAGACTAATCTGACATCACTAAGTGTGTCTCTTTCTATTACTTTATTTGTAATAAGATAGCGATAACTTGAAATTAGTTAAGGGTCAAAACACATAACCGCGGTGTGGTACCACGCCGCTTGAATCGGCCCTAGCGCCACTGCCGGTTGTAGCGGTGTGGCACTATTTATGTGTTTAAAACAGAGTAATACTTACTAGTATCAAATGTTCCATGGCAGAGCTACACGTCTTTGATACCGCAACGCCGCAAAGCATACCGACAATTTTAGCGGTGCGGCGCTGCAACGCGCTTATGTGTTATGGCCCTTAGTGAGTGATCAACAAAATTGCCACCATTATCTAGTAAAATGTATGAGCGCATTGTGTCATTTCTTTTTGACAAAGAAGCAATCGCCGGAACTGATAATAGTAAATCGTTTTTTAACGCGATGATCTTTTAAAACTTAATTATTATGCATTGGATCATTGTATACCACTTTTTATTCTTAATGCATCAATCTTTGTCACAGATATATACATAGCTTCGTAAAGTAAAGTATCTTCACGCCCATATCCCCGAAGAGGTAGGCAGCGGCACAACCAGGACAGCCACGACGAGCCAAAGACACTAAGTCCCAAAATGTGTTATAGGTGGCAAGCCTATCGCCAACCGGGCACATATCCAATCCCGGGCACCATTTTTTCAATTAGAAGATTGGATGGAATGGAATGGAACCACATTTTCTTTTACTAGCCCGACCCGGGATACGAACTGGACCTCATGAAGTCAAGTCGAACAGTTGGACCGCTAGACCACAGAGGCGACACTTAGCTTCGTTCTATTCATCACATTATTATGTTTATTAAGTTATTATATTTATATTAACTATTAATATTTAATTACATTATATTGATGATCGTTTACACATTTAGGTGCTTAATATATTTTACCTACACGTTCAATTCTTAACTTTTGAAACCATTTTGAGATACGTTAGTGCAAATAGTTATTAAATTAAATACTCATTAAATTGAAATACTTGCGGGAAACTGAGGAAGATTAATTGACTGGCCATCAATAACTCGCGACATTTTGCGCTAGGCGATTAGTGGCTGGTTGGACTCTCGCCACGTGATACCACAGGGCACCGACGACGAGCCGAAGACACTAAGTCCCACAATATGATAGGTGCCAACCGAGTATATCAAATCCCGGGTAACGTTATTTTTATTAGAAAATTGAAAATATACATAAACTTTTTTTATTGCCCAACCCAGGGATCGAACTCGGGATCTTTAATAGTCAAGTCCGACACCGGACCGCTAGCCCACAGAGGCGATGAATATATCTGCCAAAAAATAAAGCTAATTAAAAAGTTCGACGAACTACACTCTCCAATCACATACGATCGATTGAAAAAGGTTAGTTCGTATTTAATACAGTCGAAATCCCAGGAGCATTCAGTACATTCGCCTGAACCTACTCAAAAATATTAACTGTGCGTTCATGCAGCATCTCATTCAAAATATCCATTCAAATAGAAACGCATATCTGATATTAATCTCAGTTTTGAACCGGCTTTTTATGCTTTTGTTATTAAAAGTTTGCTGCTAAAATGTCTGGGCTTTATGTTTTCCAAAATGCATTGTTTTTGTTTTAATTACGCAGTGTACGTGAAAGGATAGTTTTATCCTTTAAATAAATGCGTGCCAGTTGAATATAAGCATATTTATTTATCTAAACATTTAATAAAATTAACAGTTCCTCTTCATTCCCTCTGTGCCTCTGTGGTCTAAAGGTCCAGCGTCAGGCTTGACTCTTTGACGTCCCGGGTACAATCCCCGGATCAGGAAACAAAAAAAGGAAAAAATGTCTCTCATAAATTTTCTAACAAAATAAAATAATATTTACTCAAAATAAAAAATAAATCTACCGGTTATTCACCCTCCCGCGCGGAACACGAGAACGACAAGCACTGGAGCTATGTTGAAAGGAATTGATAAATGCTACCAATATGCACAGCACCTTGCCTTTGAACCTTTGGTCTAAGATCTTGACCATAACATACTAGAGACCAGTAGCATCTATGGTATCTATAAACGACGGATATTTTATAAAATGTAATAAAACTACAACAAATCACTTGTTTATGACATTTTAGTGTGTTTTTATGTTACACAAGAAATATCTCAACAGGCTTTCATTTTTTATATCTTATAAGTTATGTTGCAATTAAATGAAATGGAAAAAAGTCACTTTCCGCTGTCCGTCTCTATGTATATGTTGGCGGTCGGCCAACGATATTGATGACGGACCTTGTTCTAAGGACAAAAGATGTTGGCGATGATCCTTACAAGGACCAAAGAGGTTACTGATCCCCGATCGAGGGACCAGCGTCCCAAGGGATAGGTAGCAGACGCGAGACTTGCTTCGCCGGTGATGAGCTAACGTGGCTGTGACAAACACAGCTGCGAGGGCCTTGCCGGGGTAGGGGATGTTATTGCTACTTGGGAATTGTCCCTACGTCCCTACAAGATATAATTAAAACCGTCGATTAAATCTGAAACGAAAATAATATACACTTTAATCAACAAATATCTGTCTCATCTGAGTAACAATAATAGTGGACTATAAACACTAAATAGGCACTGATACTCCCGTATTGCCGTATTCTTGAAATATTCTTGCAGTATAGTACTGGAAGAATCCAGTATTCTTGCAGAGTTTCTTCAAGAGTTTCTTATTTCTTCTCGTAGCGGAGATCAGATCCGGAATGCTGGTCCTTTTTTTTCATTAGGGAAAAGGGCATGAAACCGAACGAACAATTCGGTTTCAGAGCCGCCCACTCGTGTACCCATCAAGTGCACCGCCTAACGGAGCACATCTTGTCTGGCTTGAATTCTACCTGTGGCCTTAAAGAAAACACAGGCGCCATATTCCTGGACGTCGCCAAGGCATTCGACAAAGGTCTGGCACAACGGCTTAATATACAACCTATACCAAATAGGTGTGCCAGATAGGCTGGTACACATCGTACAAGCCTACTTGCCAAACCGCCGATTTCGGATCCGAGTCGAAGGAACTCTCTCCACACCCAGCCCGCTAAAAGCAGGTGTCCCTCAAGGATCAGTGCTTTCACCTATCTTGTTCTCACTACACTCTAGCGACATCCCATGCCTTCCTAACATTGAGTTAGCCCTATTTGCGGATGATACCGCTCTATTCTCTACACATGTGTCCAATCTCATTATTTCTAAGAGACTGCAGACAGCAGCTGACTCTCCAGCTACCTGGTTTAAAAAAGTGGCGTGTAGAACTCAATCCGGAAAAAAGTAAGCCAGTACTTTTCTGTAGAAGAAAGATTCGTACCCGAACCAGAGGTTTCCACCCAATTAACCAAATATCTTTGTTCGGAAGAGTTATCCCGTGGGAAAGCAAGGTCAAGTACCTCGGGGGCGGCGAAGACCTTTTTCTGGGCGCCCTGGGCGGAACACAGCCACGATGTCCTCTTCCGACACAAACCACGATCCCACCCTAAGCCGAGGTACGGTTTCACAGGAGACACCCTTAGGGAGGGGGTCCCAGGGCCCACCCGTAATTCAATCTCTGGCTGAGCACTCTGCTCACCTACTAGCCCGGTGACCTTGTAAAAGTCGTTAGACGTACACAACAGTAGACATTTCCAAAAAAAAGTTACGAACCAGTAGGTGAATTTCCTTTAACTACTTTCAAACACTTAATAAGTTTCCCCTTGTTTATCCGGGTCCCCTGTGTAAAATAAAGCATTTACCTCTCTCCCGGACAGCTCGTAAGAGTATAGCTAATGCAGCTAAACGAATCATTACTAAAAAGACTAGTAGGGTGCTGTGCAGAAACTTGGCTGGGTAGAGATCGACCGCCTTTACTATTCCTGCTATCATCACAATTTTGTCTGGTTCCGGTGCTGAGGTTAGGGTAGGAGGTAGATTTGCATATTGGACCTCACACCCTGGACCCAAGACAGCTGTACAATATGTATGATGACTATAGACTCTGTTGTCTCTTACCATCAGAAGAGCTGTGTGCCTATTCGCTGACCTTCATCATATTTAAAAAAATAAAGACTTCATTACATATTCATACAGGCGTCAGTCAATTCTATCAGCCATAAGTTACGTTTGAATGTTTGTTAACAAATGTAATGATAATAATTTCATTAAAACATCAGTCACCTTATTCGTCAGTCATTCAGCAACTGTGGGAAAAAATACAACAAAATCTATCTCATATTGGACTTTTACGTGCAGTAAATCCTGGAAGTCCAACTCTTATGTATACACAGGTCGGATTTTGAAAAGATTTAGATGGAACAACCTCTGAATTATGACGTACCTTTCGAAAAAATAACCGTCAAAATTCATTCGTTATTCGCCGAGCATTTGCGTAAAACTTAAAAAAGTTATACGGATACCGTTTTGTGTTAAGTAAGGAACAAAAAAGTATTACGTGTTTCGATTTGTTACTTTAGTAATTAAAATCAAATAATAACTTTGACTTAATCTAATAAAAACAACAAAATGTTATAAACACGTACCTATCTAATATTAATATCGGTTTGAAACCGGCTTTTATGCTTTTGTCATTAAAAGTTTTCAGCAAAAATGTCTGAGCCGCCCGGATTATGTCCCAAAATGTTGTATTGTTTTTATTTTAATTATGCGTACGTAAATATTGCGTATTACCCTTTAAATGAAACTAGTGTTTAGTCGACTGTTTAAGGTTTAGCTAAAACCTTTTTTGTCGAAATAGCAAAAGTGTTCGTCACTGTCGTGTTTTAATTTGGAGGGGAGGCTTAGTATGCTATCCTTAGGTTGCCAATACATCATCATCACCCTTAGTCTTTATAGGCATCGCCTGTTTCTTATCATTAGGAAATTCTTCTAGATTCTTCTGATTTCACATAAAATATTTACGTGCGCTTATATAGTTATTGTCACTAAGAAAAACTACGTAAAAATCTTCTATTGACAAGTTAAATGCTAACATGTCATAAATGCAACAGTGTGAATGTTTGTATGTATATTCCGTATTTACGACAATATGCCTGAACCTTAATGAATCATGGAAACAAATATCTTGTAAAAGGACATAATCGACTTTTTATCGCGGTATCTAATAAATTCCTGATACCGAGTTTAACATTTGTTATATCAAACTGTAAACCAATTAATAAGTATTACAAAATTGTAATTTTCAGAATATTAAAGATATTGAATAAAATTGTTATTATTCTTATTGTTGAGAAGTGTTTGTGTAATAGGTTACAACTGAGTTCTTGTTAGAGAGGGTAGTCTTTTTGGTTGTCTTTTTACTATTTAAAGAATTTAGGTTCGTAAAAATGTTCTACTACTAATCTTTCTCGCGGCTGTGCTTGCTTGTTATGGTTATTTAGTTTTCCCTTATACTTTTTATAATGTTATTCGATACTTTCTGTGTAACGCGTAAGGGAATTGGCTTGAAGATATGATGTATGTATGTAAATATATGTATGTATTTAGTTCAGTTGGAATCAGTTGAGATAAGGGATTAAAAATACTTTGTTTTTCAATATATCCTTAAACTAGGTATACAAATTGATCTAACCATAAAGTAAACAAATACATGCTTGTGTTATGGGTGTTAGTCAACGTTTTTAATAGAAAGAAATACTTATATAGATTCGGGAATAAATTTAATAAATATCCATACATTTTGCAGAATTGATTGAATTCGGAATTGCAGACATCTAAATGGTAATCACACAAATGGCAGACCGTCGGGAATCCAACCCGATAATCGCTGTTGGTCAGGTGAGTAAAAGAGTAAAAAGTATCCTAGCTAAAAAGTATCGAGCCTCCTAGTTATTTCAACACAGAAATTATACGAAAGCCTCATTCCGTCGAGACGCGAAACAAGCACAAACAATTAAACAAACACACACATTTACAATATGAGTATGGAGGTATGGATGATTCTACAAAATAGAGAATATTATCAAATAAGCAATAAAAAATAAAGATTATTTAAGTAGTAGTAGTCGTAGTAGTAGTCACGCCCATATCCCCGAAAAGGAAGGCAGAGGCACAACCAGGGTATTCATGGCTAGCCGAAGACACTAAGCCCCACCATGTAATAGGTAGCTAGCCTATCGCCGACCGGGCACACATCTAATCCCGGGCAACATTTTTTTTAGAAAACTGGAAAAAACTCATTTTTTTTCGTTGCTCAACCCGGGAATCGAACCTGGAACCTCATGAAGTCAAGTCCAACACCTGGACCGCTAGACCACAGAGGCGATAATTATTCTAAGATATTTCTAGTTGAAAGAAATATTACACGTGAGTAAACCAAGTACATGGGTTAGTATATTATGTAATTGAAATTAATACAAAATTGTTGTACAGATTGCAACGGACCAATAATGCCCGGTTCCTATGACCAAAAAACCAGTCGTTTATGTTTGCGAACGGTATATTTTACGAATAGTAAAAAAATCTAATTACAGCCGTTCGTTGTCTAATGATAACATAAAGCATTCTGTGTAACTATGAGCAATGCTTCGTTACATTTAGATGAAGAACCAATGGTTATACTAACGGATTACGGTTCGTCGATTAAGTAATAAGTAATATAAAAATAAGCTACAATTTACAAACAACTTTCAAATTTCCGCATTTGCTTTAATGGAATTTTTCTGACCAAACAAATTATATCCTTTTAAAAAATTAAGAACCTTTACATTCAACTTTTCTTTACAGATTTTTCTAGAACCTCCAAACAAATAAAAAAACATTTTCGCTTTACGTATTTAATGCTCTTTGACAAACTGAGATACAGAGTTTTAAGCTCAATTTAAGGGTTACAGGGTCCAATTTAAATTGAGAGGAAAAGGTCTTGAAACTTTAGTAATTAGCGAAGTTTGGTCCAAATATCAAACCAGACCCGCTATATGTGATATACACGAGACTTAACTAAATTGTGGTTTAAGAACCTTTCTGCGTTTTTAAAATGCCGGTTTAACAATGATTATATTATTAATCGTTTTGATGTTTTACGTTGTTTTATTTTATAAAATTATCGTTTCTGTGGTCTTGCGATTCTGCGGGCTTAACTTTATGAGGTCCCGGGATTGATAATAGGGTCGAGCAACAAAAAAAATTAGTTTAGTTTTTTTAGATTAGTTTAGTAGTAGATTTGAAAAAGAAAATTAGATTTTTCCAATTTTCTAATAAAAAAATGTTGATCGGGATTGGAATTGTGCACGGTTGGCGAGAGGCTTGCCACGTATCACATTGTGGGACTTAGTATCTTCGGCTAGTCGTGGGTGCCTTGGTTGTACCTCTGCCTACCTCTTCGGGGATATGGGCGTGAAGATACTTAGATTAGTTTAGTAGGTATGAAACTCCCCTCGTGTTACCCCGTTTTGGTCCGAGTTCCTTTTCAGAATAGACCATCTGCCTTCCTGCCAGGCAGCTCGTAAAGGGCGAGAAAAGGCTTACTGTCACTAATACCGTGACATCTTAATAGAGTTTGGCAGCAACGCGCCCGGATTGATACCACCGCCTTACCTATTCCTGTCACCATAACGTCAACACTTGCCGTTAACGTGTTCCCGTTCGGGGGATAATTTAGACAGAAAAAATACTTTTGCTCGAGACCTAACATCCCGGCCTTGGGTGGGCGTATGAATTCATGTACCAACTGCATGAAGTCATACTTATTAAAATTATATTTTTCACGTACTCTCTGATTTTAGGGCAGACAAAAAAAAGGTTTTTTTTTCAATTTCCTAATAAAAACAAAGTTACCCGGGATCACATAAGTGTACGGTTGCCGGTAGTAACTGTATACAACTTTGAACCTCGATCACGTGTCATCAAAGAAGTTTCCAATTACTTTTATGAAGATACAAACTCATTTACCCCAAAAACTTTTAGTTTGATATCAAGAAAATATCGCGCGTAATATGTAATAAGTTTTTCTTGTAGAAATACAAAATGTGCGAATGAAACTAATTAATTTAGTAACATGAAGAACATTTTTCCTAAACATATTTTAGGAAGAAATTCCAATAGGTCACATTTTGGATATCTCACTAGGTATTTATTTAAAATTTATGCGAAAGTGTATAAAGTAACTTCAGGCCCAAATCCTCTAAGGGGTAGGCAGAGGCACCACCAGAGCATTCATGGCTATCCGTAGACACACATTCAATCCCCAGCAACCTTTTTTTATTATTAGAAAATTGGAAAAAGCACATGTCCTCTTTATTGCCTGGCCCAGAAATCTAACCCGGGACCTGGACAGCTAGACCACAATAAGTTATATTGGTTTTTATGTAGTTTTGCTGAGCTTAAAGTATACGTTTAGACTGGCTGATTAATTGGTTTGGATTGAGGTGATAGGCACTTACAAATTGAAGTTTAAAATTTTCAAAATTTGTTCAAGAAAAGAGCGTAGTCCTCTCTTAAAGGTCGGCAACGCATCTATGATACTCCTGGTGTTTCGGATGTCCGTGGAAGCGATGATTACTTTCCATCGGGTGAACCATTTGCTCGTTTTTCTTATATAAAAAAAGCGGAATTATTTTCAAAGTTTTAATTTTAATCTAAGTTTAAATGGTAATGCATTTCAAAGATATTTCCAAATTGTAATATTTACTTTCATAAACAGTCATATAAAACAGCCCGCAAAAATGGATCATTTGTTGTGTCAGTTGTCACGTTTTGTCGTACCTAGTAGTTAGTACGAGTCGTGACGTCACCAGCCTGCGAAAATGTATGCGGTCGGAACTGCGGTCTGCGGGAACCAGTTTTATGCTTTATTTACGTTATAACCGTGCATTTTGTATGAGCGTCGGATAAAAAATATAAATAGTTTTTGTAAGTTTTAGTTTTTTCATAGATCAAAAAGTGTGGTCGATTCTGAACTGTCTCAAAGTTTGGCTGAAGCTTTAGCAGCAATCCTTTATGTAAACAGTATGTATGAAATGTTTAATTATTGACGACGTGTACAGTATTTGGCTATAGAGATAAAACACTTTAATAGGTTGAAACATTTTAAAGATAAGTTGAAAGTTTTAACCGCATTTGGTAAAGCAATAATTGCCAAAGTTTTGAGCTTGTTGTCGAATTTAAACTCAGTCTGTTTCCAACGATAAAAAGCCTGTCTCTAGGTTTTCCGATTTGTACATTTTATTTTAAGGGCTGTTTCCACCTACCTTTAAACAGTAGTGATAGAAAGAGACACATACGTTAGATGTTGTCAGATTAGTTTGTAAATGATATTTCTACAGACTTTTTATCTACCTGCTCCTTGGAAAACATTGCTTAATATCGTCACAAATTGACATAATTACGACTTAAAAACCTTCAAGAACGGCAACGTATCTGTGATACTCCTGGTGTTACGGATGTCCGTGGGCAGCGGTGATCACTTTCCATCAGATGATACACTTGCTCGTTTGCCTCCTCTTGTGTCAAAGACAAGGCCGGACTGCTCCATCTCTTTTTGTTTCATTAGAAAAACATAGCATAGACCTTAAGTAAGTTTAGTTGGTTGGTGGGTTGCTGAGCAAAATTATCACCGATCTTAGATGCTAAGTTCCCTTGACGACCTTCCCCTATTTTATCATATCAGCA
>NJDC01001832.1:106614-122193 GCA_002245475.1 Calephelis virginiensis | reverse complement strand
TCTATTTATATTCCTTGACATTACAACTGGAGGTTACACTTCTAACAAAAACCTGATGCCAGTTTGAAATATTGCTGACGCTGTCTAATGGACCGACCTCTTTGTCAATGTTTCGTGTGATGTAAAATAACATAGTCAGAACGAAAGAGATGTCAGTACAACAGAAAGAGTCGGCGGTATTTGGAAATGACATCAAGTCTTTGTTAGGAGTGTAACCTTCAGTAGTAACATACAGTTTGGCGCAAAATTTATATTAAAAAAATAAATGAATTAAGTTTGCTATGTTTTTTATACACCTAAATCATATGACACTAGTTGCCTTAAATCTGAATGCCTTTAGACTTACTTTCAAATTAAACGGGTTATCCCTATCTGTCAAGTGTCTTGTATCACTTATGCTAAACTTCATACAAAATTCGGGTTTGATATGTTTCTATGAAAGTCTCGTCTCTTATTACGTAGTATTTATATACTCTTTGGTAACATATTTATGGCTGTGCATCTGTTTAACTCTTCGGGGATATGGGAGTGTAAATACTTTTTTTTATGGCTAAAATGATGTCACACTTAATCTAACATGGTGGACGTTTTGTACGTAACTATTCTATTCTATTTCGTATTCTAGTGTACTCGTGTAAATCAAAGACGAATCAGTTAGCGGCAACAAAGTAGTAATATGGCTTCACGTTCTCAACTCTTTCATTTGGCACCTATATTGTAGTAGTGCAATAAAAATTATTAGGCCGTCCATCCGCCGATTTGAAAAATGTGTGCTTGTGTTTATGTACGCGCGTGAGAAGTTTTACTTGATTATGGTATTATTAAAAAAACGAAAAATATGTAAATATGTAAACACGTGTGTTAATGTAGAAACATGTTTCTAAAGCAGGCAACTTCATGATGTTATTTTTGTGTGACAGATGCGCGCGCATCTTGAAATTCACTAATCATTTTTTCATAACGCGCCAAGTAGGCGTAACTTAAAATATTTCCACACAAGCAAAGCCACGTCTAAAGCTAGTTAATATTAGAAATAGTTCAAAACGAACTTACGAGTTTTCTTTCCATATTCTACGTGCAAACGTCTGAAATAAGTGCTATTATGTTGTATGTGTAACATAATGCAATATACAGGGTGCCACAGTAGACTCCTAGGAAGCCAGAACTTGGTGGCCACACACGCTGTGTAGCTTACATAAAAAATAGTAACATAAAGGTAACTGCAAATTTTTTTTGCTATCCTACAAAATTAAAAAAACATGTTATCGGTGTTAGCAACCCTACTTCTACAAATAGCACCGTAACGTAACCCTAGTAACGCCTATGCCACTGGCTTTTACTAGGCTTACTTTACGCCTAATGTAACTGCAAAAATACGTTTTTTTTTAGTTACGTTTTCTTTAATATTTTTCACATAAGCTACAAATTGCGTATGGCCATCACGATCCGGCTTCCTAAGGGTCTACTGTGGCACGCTGTATAAACGCTTAAAATTGGTATAACTCAAAACATTAAAAGACAAAAGCTATTAAATGCAGTAGTCTTACCTAATCCATTTATTTTTGTGGTTTAAGAATAAATAACACGATAAAAAATAAAATGACTCCGAGATAAACAAAATTTCTTGTTTTTTTTGTGAGATTAGGGAAGGCAAGACGAATCTTTTGCTTCTTACCTAGGACTCCTACCATACCATTGGTATAATGTTAGTGTTTGCCATTATAGTGAGAGGCATAGCATTCAAACTTCGAGTCGACATCACATCGTTGCCATTTATATAAACTGTATAGGTAATATACTAATAAACCTATTATCACTAGGATATTCCATTGCTTTTTTGCCTTCCCTAACAAAACGCTTGATAGCTAGCGGATAGCGTACTCTTAAACAGTCTCAAATAGAAGCACAAATATTTTAAAAGAAAGTTTGAGAGTTGCAACCGGATCCAGCGAAGTATTCATTGCAAGAGTCAAGCTCGTTTGAAACTTAAAACCGCATCCGCCGGATACTGAATAATCTTGCAGCTGAATTATTTGATTTATATTTTATATTACACCGCTGGCACCTTTCAAATCTTTACGGGAAAAATAACGGTGTTTTTAATTTAAAATGTGTGCGTGCGTGAGTGGGTGCGTGCGTGCGTGCGTGCGTGCGTGCGTGCGTACGTGCGTGCGTGTGTGTGTGTATTGTATGCTCAAATCCTTAAAACTGCGCAACGGATTTGGATAAGTTTTTTTTAAATAGATAAAATGATTGAAAAGGAAGTTTTATATGTATATTTTATACCTGTAAGAAGCCGGGGCGGGCCACTAGTATGTAATAAGTAGCTTTCACGAAATTATTACATATGAAGTACAATCGTACAAACAAATAATACTGTACAAAAGCAAACTTATCTCTCGTCGATGGTAGTTTACGGTAGATAGAGCTAATTTTATTTTTATTTTAAAATTTATTTATATTGTTAATTTATCGTGCAATAAATAAAACAATGTTTATAAATAGTTATAATAATTAATTTTATAAATACTTACTTCAATATTTGCACACCATAACTTGGTAACATCTTATTAACACTCACATTAGGTTAGTAAATGTTTTTCACTACATTTCATCACTTTCTTTCTCTACGGACTCATGTTAACCCTAGAACTTGGAAAATACATAAAAACTTAGCGAAACAAAGTCAAAGTTTTAAGATAGTTTGAGGAAGTCCCTTCAACTAAAATAACTTGAATAAACTTTACCTGCGGAAATTGTGATTTATACTGACATGTGGAGTTTAGGGAAGTTTCTGCTCTTGACATTTACGTATTTTATGTTTAATATGTTACAACAGGAAATTGAATATACATTTTTACTAACTTCCTAAACAGGAGGTTTTACATGTGCTGTATTTTATGTCTTTTATGGTACTGGTAGCGAACAAGCACACGCCTCTCCTGGTAGTGAGAGATAACCATGGCCGATATACACCCTGTATGTTATATTTCACACTAGATGTTGCCCGGAGCGTTGCCCGCGTAGTTAGTTGTCACACAGGAACCTTTACTCGGGATAAAAATCCTATGCGTTGGATTACTTCGATTAAGTTACGTGAGTGCCAAATTTCATAAAAATCGGTTTAGCAGATTCTGCGTGAAGGATTAACAAACAAACCAACATACAAACTTTCACATTTGTAATATTAGTAGGATTACTGTGGCCGGTATGATAGGACTGATGTAGAAGTCTACCGGCTGCCCTACTGAAACATGACAATGTTATTCATATTTTTTAAGAAAGAAACACTTGTACTGTTTTACTTATCACTTATAACTTATTACTTTGTAATTAGTAGCCTACCGGTTTCGCATAATAAAATTTCGCGGTTACAAAGTAATAAATTATAAGTGATAAGTAAAACAGTACAAGTGTTTCTTTCTTTAAAAATATGAATATTTGGAAGTTTTACCAAGCGCCGACGATGGAAAATATCAAATATATGACAATGTTATTCTGTTGGCAGGAATAGGTATGGTGGTGGTAGTTGCAGCACGATACGTTACCACCAGTGGTTTTGTTGCAAACGATCCTAAAGCCTTTGTTTACCTCTTACGAGTTGCCTGACAGGAAGATAGGTCTATTTTACAAAGAAGACCCAGATCAACACAGGGAACTAAGAACTCGCGCTTGAACTAATGGACCAGTTTTTATTTTGTTTTATAAGAACTGTGTTAGCCTAGAAAACAAATGATAAATATGTTTTCGTTTAAAATGTTATGCTTAGTGTTTGATGCCATTCTTAAAAATAGTAATTTTAATATTATATAAGTTAAGACCTCTCTGGTATTATAATCATCTCTGTGGTCTAGCGGTTCAGTTGTTGGACTTGACTGCATGAGGTCCCGGGTTCGAATTCCGGGTCAGGCAACAAAAAGAATATTGGGTTTTTCCAATTTTCTATTGAAAAAATGTTGCTCGGGATAGGATATGTGCCCGGTTGGCGATAGGCTTGCCACCAATCACATTGTGGGACTTAGTATCTTCGGCTAGTCGTGGGTGCCCTGGTTGTGCCTCAGCCAACCTCTTCGGGGATATGGGCGTGAAGATACTTTACTTTACTTTATAAGTTAAGACACGTATCTACACAAAGGCGAACTTTTGCCGCCATTTCTGCCGAACAACCTAAGGGTTAGTGAGATAATTTATGTATTTAGAACTAAGGTAGGGACTTCAGGAAGCAAACATACATACATCCTTGGACATAGAAAATATTTTTTCTAACGCCCAAGATAAACTATATTAACTGAAGATAGGTACTAATAAAGTATATTCACGCCCATATTCCCGAAAAAGTAGGCACATGCTCCCACCCACGATCAGCCGAACACTAAGTCCCACAATGTGATATGTGGAAAGCCTATCGCCAACCGGACTTACAGTACAGGCCCAAGCTTACAACCAAGCTTAAAGTATAGGTCAATAGTTAGGATAGGTATTGGTTCACATCATTAACCACGATTAAGACTTTTTAATCGATCAGTCAGTATAGAGTCGAAGACAACACCTAGTTCATTCTAAATATAATATTCTGAATGCAATAAAAGTTCGGGCAAACTATAATAGAAAACTAAATTCCAGAAAAATAAATTCTCACTTGAAGGTAGACAAGAAAACTACTAAACAACCAGTTTATACTCAGCGTACGAACAATCGTCTCAAAACTTTGCTCGACTCGGCACGATACGCACAAAACGTCAGAAAATATTTGCGCATTTAAAAAGAAAACTTTGGAATTAAATTTAGATGGGAAAACATTAGCATTTTAATGACGTAATAAATATATTTGTCTCTTTAATATTATAGTAAGCTTGATTGTTTTGTAGTGCAGAATCATCCAAGTTTTTCCGATTTATCAAAATAAATTTTTTTTTTATATTGATATGACACCTTTAACAAGTATTGATCGGAATATATTTACATGCACCTATACATAGATATGTACACTTAGGCGATTAACACGGCACCGCGCACCGCCGCGGCAGACGGCGAAGCGGATCTCAAGGTGCATTGGCCTGTTATAATTTTTTATAAATTATATTATATACATTATAAATCCGTAGATACCTAGCTCACACAGCGCGGTCGAGCGGTGCTCTCGCCGCAACCGCACCTGCGCGCTGTTGTCCGCGAGAAGAGGCGGAGAGATAACACACGGGGCACAGCATAACCACGCGGATCGTCGTAGGTGCAGATATTTCATATAATTAGTGGTCGCCTATCGGTCGAAATCCGACCACAATAAATTGTAATATCTTGTTGATAAGAACGCCATATTCATTTCTCAAGACCAACTACTTTGTTTCCAATATTTTTAGTTCGCCATCTGTGATCTTGTATCGTTATCATCAATATATTTGTTTGTGTGTGTCAAATGCATGGTAGTGTGAGTAAATTTTTATTTATTGATTTAATGTACTTTATAAGCATTATTATTGAAAAATATTAGCGTTCTGCACTTCTCCTACACATAAACTATAAGTATGCCAAATTTTATGCTCCTGCGTCCGCGCAATTTTCGTAAAAATGGGTCCAAAGTTTTGGCATTACGTATTGATATATAGATGCTATGAATGTTTCATTTAGATTTCTGCTCCGTAGAAATGGATGAACACAATACCTTTTTATGTTTCTTTTTCTACTTCATAAAAGCCAGATTGTTGCTACTACTATGTCCATTTTTGCCAGTGACCTTGATCAAACCGCGTTAAATCCGAGCGTTTTATATTAAAATACGCTTAAATGTTGAACAATATGTATTTATACAACATTTGTATTGAACAAAATGTATTTGTAACAATAAGTAATCTTAAAATTATAAAAATAATTGAAAATTAAGTATCTAAAGGGAGATATGAAAATTAATTATTTTAATTAGTTTTATAATTTTATCATAAAATATATTATTGATCGAGAAAAATGTTCGCCATTTGAAAGTGGATTTGATACTCTATCTTTAGAACGTACTCCTTTTTCATAGAAGGAAAAGGAACATTTTTAACACTGTTTTTAACATTACATTAATTTAAAATCGCCACAAATGTTGCCAAAATTTCGAAATTTAAAATCCGGATCGTAAGAAAAACTTATAGTTTATAACAAATAACTAAATATCTGTACAAGTTGTTCTCCACAAAGAAATACTGAAACTAAACAGATAAAAGAACAACGAAACAACCGGTTTATACTCAGTTAGCGAACAATCGTCCTGAAACTTTTCCTGACTCAGCATAAAACGCACCAAACGCCCAGAAAATATTTCTACGTTTAAAAATAAAACTTTGGAATTGGATTTCGTTGTGAAAGCATTTGCTTTCTAATAGCGTCATAGAATAAAAATATAGTTAAATTTTCAACATTAGAATATAGTGCACATGACTATAATGAAGCTAAGAGTGAATTTTGTGAATTGAAAATAAAAGAAAAGCGGTTGTCTGTAAAGTCGATTTACTGACGATATTTGAACGTGACAACGTCAAACGGTGGCCGGTTGTGCCTCTTTATCGCTCGTTCCGCGCTCTCGCTTGCACTTTAAGGCTTAATTGGAACACCTCAGAGCGAGGTAACGCCGCTTGAGTCATGTTTTTTAGTGCGTGCAGCCGGCCCCATCGAATTATAACATGTCAAATAATACAGGTTCAGGCCATTAACACATGGTTAAAAAACACATTTTTAGCATTTTGATATACGTTTTGAGTCTGTCTGTATCCCAACCGCGATTTTGTACTTATTGTAAAGAAATTTGGCTGGTATGTATTTTATATTAGGAGGAAGATATAGGATACTTTTTATCCTGTGTGTAAAGGTTTCCATTAGTTAAAAGTAAAAATTAATTAAATAAAAGAACGAAGCTTTTTCGGTCAGCTAGTATTTAATGCATTTCTAACCAACTTCAAAAATGAGAACGGTATAAATTAATATAATTTTTTTTTATGATATTGGAAGGCAAACAAGCAGACTGATGTCTTGATGGTAAGAAATTCACGCCGCCTAGAGACACCAAAGGTGGTAATGGTGCGTTGCCAACCTGAGGTCGAGATGTTAGGCCTCGAGCAAAAGTACATTTACCGGCTATCTTACCCTCCGAACCGTAAGACGTCATGACGTTATGGCGGCAGGAATAGGTAAGGCGGTGGTACCAATCCGGGCGAGTCGCTGCAAAACTCTACCACCTAGTAAGTAGTATGTCACGGTTTTAGTGACGGTAAGCCTGTGCTCGCCTTTTACGAGCTACCTGGCAGGAAGGCAAATGGTCTATTCTGCAAAGGAACCCGGACCAACACGAGGAAAATATATAAATAAATATATAAAAAATATATGTCGACTCGCCCAATCCCAATGACTATAATATGTGTTTCTTTTTCAAAATCTAGGTTGATTTTGAATAGATATAAGTATGGTTGAGATAATTTTGAGGTGATTGTCTTGAAATATAATTTAGATCCAACAAACACATTCAAGTTTTAAATAATATTGATTATCCTAGTGCGTGTAATTAAAAAATGTTGCTCGGGATTGGATGTGTGCCCGGTTTGGCGATAGGGTTGCCATCTATCATACTGCGGGACTGAGTGTCTTCGATGTCCTCTGCCCACCGCTTACAGGATATTGGCGTGAAGATACTGTACTTCTTACTGTTACTTTTATAATGATATGTCAAGTAAATGTATAAAATATGTATTTCTTAACATTTTTAATTATTTATACGGGATACTCACGATCTCTTTTTATTTTATTTGTCGATATTTCGGCCTAGTTGCATAGGCCGTGGTCACCTATGTATTTCTATGTATATGCCTATAGGCCTATGTATTTCTTATTATACTACGTCAGCAGAATATGAACGCATTTCCAAATATAATATACTCTTATATGCGAACATAAATGAGGTAAATTTCAAAAAAATCTTATTTAAAAACAGCAGACTTTATAATAGTAGACATGATTCAAAAGATAAGCGCAGTAAAACTGCAAAATTGAAGTGCAAAAATGGAATATTTTTCCTGTCCAGGTAGTGGTTGTGTGGAAAAGACCGCCTGACTCTGTTCCTGGCGTTTCGTAAGTGGCTAACCAAGTCATTACCAACAAAATCGCTGGTGCTGGTGAGCGCTGTGCAGCAACTTGTTCGGGTAGGGATCCGCCGCCTTACCCATTTCTACCGCCGCAATGACACCGTCACGTTCCGGTCCGGAGTACAAGGTAGCCGTTAGACTTGTACATTGGGCCTAACGATTCAGTCACAGGAGATGCACCTGTAACGTCTATGGTATCTATTAGTCACAGTTGTTACCATTAGGATGTCAGTGTGCTTATTAGTTGACCTCTCTAATAAAAATTGTGTGACAAGTTTATAATTTGTATATCTTGCTGTTAGAGAATTCGTGTATTTCCTTGCCAATAATATAAAATGCTACTGCTTAGTATTTTATCTTTTCCCCTCTAAATTATTAATCCTTACATAGACCAAACACAAATACATAATTCACGAACATTTCGGCTTCCTAATTTCATCAGATAGTAATACATATTTATACAACATCAACATCTTAAGTGAATATCTACCTAGAATCAGTTTATTGTATTTACAGAACCAAGGTTAGATGTTTTATAAAAATCTTGATTGCGCCTAGAGTTGTAATTATTCAAGTACAACAGGGACTACAAAAAAAATTAACTTCGCATAATATGCGTTTTTTATTTAAAAAATCATCGACTATCACCGGTAGCAGTTTATCCCATCACTATAGCTTTACGTTATACGCATAAGACTCAGCATATTTTTTTTTCAATTAAATTTCATATGTAGGTCCAAAAATTTGGTTGGATTTAATTTAATTTACTACAGCTAAAAAGTGATTTAATGTTAACAAATGTGGTGCAGCTAAAATCATAAGTTGTATTTTTTAATTGCGGCCACTTTAAAATATTTATCGAAACGTTTCTGAAACTGTCATCTGCACCACGATGCTACAGCGCAAATAGCGTAGAAGCTCATCACTAGTGCAGCTGGCCAACACTATTATTTAGTTTGTCAAAGAGTCTGAAAGAGTACAAACTAGTTAGAAATACTATGTATGAAAGAGTCGATGATTTGTATTTTTATAATAAATCATGATAAGCTTTTTGTATGTACTTAACTATTATCTTTTATTAAACGTGAATGGGTGGACTAATCTTGCTAATACTTTTTTGTTTTGTTACTTACTATCAGGAGAAGAATAGAATGAAAAAAAATAAGAGAACGACAGCTGTCTTATTAAATACAAACTTAAACTAAAATGACGTTGGCAGGATTTAACTATTTAATAGTAATACAATGAAAAACCTGTGTACCTACTTGTTCTTAGCCGAGTACAAAAAGGGAGAATTTATCAATTTGACTTTGTTTTTATTGTTTTTTTATATAGTTAAGCGATTGATTGTCCAATACTGAACCAATTCTAATGATTCCTTTTTTAAAAGTAGGCCATGATCCTAGGAGGGCTTATTTAATTTTTTTTAGAAGAGTCGTGTGAGCATCCAAGGGAAAAAATATTTCCCTTGCATTTCATCGAGATCTATACTTGGATCCAGGTAATAACATCCCTTTAAAAACTTTTCTTTTAAAAAATAATGTATAATATCGATTCACAAATAACGAAGAAGTCGATTAAGATACAAACAAAAAAGATAAAAAGATATAGCTTCTCATTTTTTACAAGTCGGCTAACAAATAAACACAGTTTAACAATTAAACATAATATAGTAAAAGTATCGATAAATTATAGTAGAAGTCAAATAATAAATTCACTGCAGAATAGAATACATACCTGTAGTAAGAACTAAACAACCAGTTTATACTCAGTTTGCGAACAATCGCCTTAAAACTTCGCGCGAATCAGCACAAGACGCACAAAATACTAGAAAATTTTTGCAAGTTTTAAAAGAAAACTTTATTAGAATTGGATTTCACTGTGAAAATATTGGCTTCCTAATAGCATAACAGAATTTGTTTTTATATTGCTTTTGAACATTAAATTTATTTTTGTAGTTAGAATTTTTAATTTCATTTTGGTAGACTAGATTTTTTTCGCGGTTTTTCTCACCCACATAATACACACTAGGTGGCAGAGTTTTGCAGCGACTCGCCCGGATTGGCACCACCGCCTTACCTGTTCCTTCCACCGTAGCGTCAGCGCCTGTTGTTGACGTCTTCCGATTCGGAGGGTAAGGTAGCCGGTAAACTTACTTTTGCTCGAGGCCTAATATCCCGGCCTGAGGACGGCAACGCACCATTACCTTTGGCATACCACAATGTGGTAGAATATGTTGGAAAGCTTAAATAATTTTGTAACAACTTCAACACGCATATTCCGTAAATAAATATATTTTCTTTCTTTCTTTCTTTGGTGTCGCTAGGCAGCGTGAATTTATTACCATCAGGAAATCCGTCTGCTTGTTTGTCTTCCAATATTACAAATAAAAATTGTTTCTAAGTAAAATTTTATGGGAGAGGTAAGAGAACAAGCACACGACTCTCTTGATCAGCCTTTCCCAAAGTGGGCGATAACGCCCCCTTCTGGGCGCTGGAAGCCTAGAGGGGGGCGGTATAAATCTTGAAAAAAATGTTTTTTTTTAAACTAGGCGCAACAAATATGTTATTGAGGTTATTGACAAGAAAAAAACGAGGGGGGGGGGCGCTACAAAACAACTGATTTTCAAAGTGGGCGTTACATGAAATAAGTTTGGGAACCTCTGCTCTTGATGGTAACACACAACCATGGCCCATAGACACTTTAGAAGTCATAAGTGTGTTAATGTCTGGTATCTGGAATGTGAATTGTGCAAATCTACCGGCTACCTTACCCACCAGACTGGTACAGATGACAGTTATTATAACGGCATTAATAGGTAAAGCAGCGGATCCTTACCTGGATAAGATGCTGCACAGCATTCGACCACCAATTGTCATGTTGGTAATGACCTATATTTGAACCTGTGCTTCTTACGAGCTGCCTGGCAGAGTGGTAGATTACAGGAAAACTGTTTGTTTGGAAAAGTATGTTACTCAACATGTATTATGTATGATATACTTGTATTTAATTATTAATATGTATGTGTAAATTATAATTTTTCTTGTTTTGTCTTAACTATACCTATACACAAAAATCAATGCCACTTTTCGTTGAAATTTTATAACTCAAGTACGGGCTCACCTATCTTAACCAAATGTTAGGCTTTGTTCGGACTATTTAGTAGATGGTTTATGTGAAGTTTGCATAAAATCGGTCAAGTGGTTCTTCATTTACCACACTTTTTGTAAAAAATGAATTTAATAAATGGCGGATCATTTTGTTAATAGGTATTTTTCAGTCAAATTGAATTTTTTTTTTAGATAGAGATTGTGCTGTCATATTGAAACTATTTTCAGTTGTTATTTCTTTTTTGTTTTGTTGTGTTATGTCATTCATGCGGTCATATACGTAGCGAAGCACGTACCGGGCCGCTAGTTAGTTACATAATATAGTAGCTGTTGGTCTTACTTCCTAGCAAATGTTATTAATTTTGTAAATGATAAATACTCGACTCGATGGGTTCCGTAAAATCCATTAAATGAGTTATTTGTAGTATTTTAAACGTTTTAATGTCAGTTTGGTTTATTCATTTTAATGGCTTAATCGCCTCGTTGCTGTAGCGGTTCGGTGCTGGACTTAATTTCTTGAGGTCCGGGGTTCGATCCCCGAGTCCAGCAAAAAAAAATTGAAAAATGTGCGAATTTCCAATTTTCCCGGGATTGGATATGTGCACGGTTGGCGATAGGCTTGCCACCTACCACATTGTGGAACTTGGTGTCTTCGGCTAGTCGTGGGTGGCCTGGATTCACTAAGATGAGAGTCTTATGTCTGTTGTAGGTTGAGTTAATGGTCACCAGTGCCCTTTTCGCAGATTACATAGGATCACAAAGGAATATGAACCAAAAGGATTTTTATATTAGAATTATTTGTATTAAAAAAGAAAAAAAAAACAAAAACGCTACCAATAGAAAAAAAAAAACCTTTCTTACGTGCTATTGTTTCAGGCATTGCTGAGCGTAAGCGTTTCAAGATTCACTTCCAATTAATTGAAGCATCGAAAAAACAATTTTAGAGTAAAATAATTCTTTCCGTAAAACATTCACAAAAAGGGCGACCCTTATTTGAATTTCTTTGATTATATCCAACCAATCATCAAAACGAAATGTTCTCCCTCATTTATATTATCTACAAATGAGTCGGAAATTCAAAAATCTAAACAGAATATGCTAGAAATTGCAAACTTCAGGTCAAATTATTATTTTTTTGTTTATGATATTGGAAGGCAAACAAGCAAACGGATTTCCTGATGGTAAGAAATTCAGGCCGCCTAGAAATGGTAGACATGGTAATGCTGCGTTGCCAACCTGAGGCCGGGATGTTAGGTCTCGAGCAAAAGTAAAGTTTACCTAGTAATGTAAGTAAGTAAATTCACTTCCACAATGTAATTTTTAAAACAACAAGGTTTGTTTTTCATTGGTTTTACTTGTGTTTACTTTGTGTGAGAGGTCAGCGACGAAGCACACGACTCTTAAAATACAAAAACACAACCGTGGCTTATAGACACCATAAATGTAATAGGTGCGTTGTACTGAGGCTAAGATTTAAAAACTATTGTGCAAGTCTACCGGTTACCCTACCCTCTGGCCCGGAACATATCAGTCATTATGGCAGCAGATGTCGGAACATGACAGTCATTATAACGCAGGTCTATTCTGCTCAGTGAATCAGTAGAGTTACTCTTGAAGCTCGATTGATGCAATATTAGAAATTGGAATCGAGTACGTCACTTTAGGTACTGTTGAACAGAGTACTGGCGAATTAATATCATTTAAATAATAGTAAGTAATACATTATTTTATCGGATTGGTGGAATTTATTTGTAACAAAATGTTAATAATCCGCTAGTACTGTGTTCAAGAGTACCTAAAATGACATATACGATTCCAATTTCCAATTTGCATGACATCGAGATGCAAGAGTAAGCATACTGGTCCTGATTTCGACTTGACACGAACAACTTGCTATGCGTTCCTTAAAGTAGCTCGTTAGCTATTTTAGCTATGCGTCGATTTTGACAAACGCATGGTGGTTGGATTCACTCAAGTATCGTTTATGAATAGGTTTGACTGTCCCTATGCGTTCGTGGGCACTATGAGACCTCATAATGTTGTTTATGAATACCCGTGTTAATGTTGTACTTCGCACTGCGTTGTTGCATTACTTAGCTAAGTATGCTTCTTGAATTCGGGTGTAAACTTCTTAGTATTTTCTTAATAATTAAGCAATCTAAATTATTTTTAATTTGAATCATGGATTATCTTTAATTTTATTAGAAAAAACAGCTACTCTATTAAAGCTGTAGATAATGGCTAATTTTATTAAAATTACTTTGCATTTATTCAACCTATCGTGGTAGTAAAGTTGCCTCCCAATTCCCGAATCTAGATGTACAAACGAGCTGGATATGCAAAAACTGGAATGAATCTTGCCGGAAGATGTTGGAGATTCAGGTTTTTATTTAAATTTGCTCTCGCCGAGTAATTTCGAAAATACCTACGCGTTGCTTTCGAGTTTTGTTCGAATTAAAATTCAATTTAAAAGTTTAGATTCAAAATGTTTTGTTGAAATTTATTTTTGATTTAAAAAGTGGGTTAATCAAATATGGCGATAAAATGATGTGACGATAATTATAATGAAATGTCAATTGAGAAACTATGCTAAGAATTTTTTTAACTTCTTTTTTGTTTGTGTGTTCCTTATCATATCACGAAAACATTATGCTGGAAAAACTGTACCTACTTTTCACTGATATAGGTTTATGTTGGGTCTTATATTATTTTATTTTCTAAAACAGCAAACAAGGACATAACTCTCGTTGTGATTTAATGGATAGCGTCCACTGTTGACAGGGCGGAGCGCGTCGGGCCGGGGCGCATCGCATTGCAAAGCCCACTGATGCGAACCGGGCCGCATCGCATCGGCGCAGATTTTTATTACTCAGTACCAAAGTAGAGCAACGAAATAGAGAGGCTACTCGACGTTAAAATCGTCAAGTATGGAAAGTTGCGCCATCTAGTAGTTGTCATACGATCTTTAAGTATGAAAAGTGGCGCCTCTAGTAGTTGTCGTACGAAACTTTAGCGTTAAAATGCCATAGTGCTCTTTTTTTAACAGTAATATCAGGGTCTTTGATCACTGCGGGCCGTATCAGGGTATGCGCGAGGGGTGCCTCGCGGAAATCTGTACTGATGTGCCCCGGCCCAGTGGCCGTTGCTCCACACAAAATGTATGCAAGCGATCTAGGCGGATTATTGCGCTGCGATGCGTCCCGTCCCGGCCCGTCCAACTGGGCGCTATCCTTAAGGCAACTGTCACTTACAGACACCAGAAGTGTGACTAGTGTGTAGCTAGTAGTAGTAGTAGCGATATAATAGTGTTCGAGTAATATGACATTGATCTCAATATCAAGTTGACAACCATTGAATCATCGAATGGTGATTATTACTCTAACTAACTCTTATTACGTTAATAACAGTCTTTGGATAAATACTTTTTTTTTTTTTTGCATGTATTACTTTTTTATAGGAAAAGCCAGCGCCTTGCATTGTCCGCTGTCTTACGCTTACGCACCTTGCATCTTTTCTAAAGAGCTACCCATGGTCTATAGAAACTGTAGACATTATAGGTGTGTCGATATTCTGTGGTCGAGGTGCTAGGCATACCCTACCAACCCTACCAATACAAGCTCGCCTCTTACGAGCTACCAGGCGATGTGATAGACGCTCAAGTCTACATCTAGGAGATGAACCAATACAGAATAAAAGATTACTTATTCAAAACTCGTGTGATTGTTTTCGTTCATTGCAGTATGAGCTTTTCAAACAATTTTCCAAATGTCAATCAGTTTTAATCTGCAATTTATCTCTTCATAACAACAACGAACAATATGAGTTCGGTTTAGATTTTTAAACCGAACAGTTGTTATGAATATACATCACAGATTAAAATTGTTTGGCATGTCGATAAATGGCCGTTTATGTCTTTAAGAATAAATTATGCTTGCGTTTTGTGTATTTGCTATAACAATGCTATTACATATTGTATGTTAGAACTAGAAACATACAATAATTAGTACTGGCAAATTACTGTTGTTATAAATTAGAACCATACGTGCTTCTACTAACTTCAAGCTATTGGCGGAATTTATGATGTTAATAAACCAGTAACTAGTTTTCAGTGAAGCAATTAAGTATGTTGTTCGATCTAATTTCTTGGTCCCGAGCTTCTGTGAAGAATATTGGCCAAGGCTTTCTATGTCACTAATACCGTGACATTGACTAGATAGAGCAGAACATGATTTTGCAACTGCTTTCCTATGGAACAAAGTTTAGGAGACCAAATTTAGTTTCTTGTTCATTAGCACAGTGACATTGACTAAATAAGAACATGATTATGCTCAAAGCATCTTCACGCCCCCCCCCCC
>NJDC01001832.1:70518-85276 GCA_002245475.1 Calephelis virginiensis | reverse complement strand
GTTACGCAATAATACGTATACATTTTTTTGGCGGAAAATTGCAAATTAAATAATTTTATTTAGATTTAAGTATGGATTTCCGCAAAGTAACGCCTTCTTCTATTAATTTTTTAGAAAATATACATTTCCGTTTCTTACAGATTTAGCTTTTACAACACAATCCTCCTCATGGGTAAAGGGTACACTCGATTTCAATTCCCGATGTAGGCGGCATTTGTGGGATGAACATCGATGTCTATATGTCTGGTTTACATATTTATTCCGGTATTCATAGGCATTAGCATCGTTGACCCTTAACACAAGCGTATAATTTGCTTACTTTGGGGTCAGATCAAATTGTACGATTTTTCCAGGGATATTTATATGTTCTCTCTCTTCATACAAATGCACCGATTTAAAATATTCTTGACACCACTCTTTGATAAAACCCGTGAGAATAGCGTCGAATGTCAACCACCAACTTTAACCTCAACATAACTTCCTATCGAGCGAGTTAGGTGTCGTTGTACTGGATTTTTTTTTTAAACAAATAAATATCCCTGGACAAATCCCATAAATTGAATCTAACCCCAAAGTAAGCAAATCATATGCTTGTGTTATGGGTGTTAGTGAACGATACTAGTACATAGAAATACTTAAATAGATACCAGAATACATTTAATAAACACCCAGACCCGGAAATGCAGACATCTAAATGTTTATCACACAAATGCCTGCCCCCGTCGGGAATCGAACCCGAGCCTCGCGGTTGGTCAATGTAGTTAGGCGAGTACGCTAGCCACTCGACCAACGAGGCGGTCAAATCTATCTAAATTTAAGGATAATCGTTTGAGCAATTATGAAGTCATGATTGTCTGCTATCCTTAGAGTAGGTATTTAGATAATCTCGATCTGCCAACCACAATATCGTTTGGACTAATATACTGCAACTAAACTAAATGGAATTTAATTAATTTGTTAAACCCATCTCAACATATGTAACTTCATTATTTAAACAACAATAAAAAGTGAGTATTTTAAAGTCATAACTAGTCTATAAATACTAATCATTTTTAGATACTTCACCGAAACTTAAACTGCAAATTTTAGTTGTACCAAGTATGATATGAAACTAACTTTTTTCTAGTTATTAAGTCGATATTTCCTAATCAAAATTTTGACTTAATCATGAGATTAAATTTTTATTAACGTAATTGTTTTTAACATATTCGTAATTATAGTTATGAGCATGTTGGACTGTTCAGTTTCGTAGTAGTTTAAGAGTAGGTGACATAATCTCTTGTGACGATGTTTCTTGGTATCGCTTAAGTGTATTGGTACGTGCACTAGGTATTATAATTAAACCACGTTTAGATCAATATGACGCAACTGACTATTAAAAATGGATTTTGGTTGGTTCCATAAAGGTCTACCAAATCCCGTCATTTCCTTGTGTCTGTTTAAATAATTAAACTTATGATTTTAGACAAAAGCCGACTAAGCTGTGTTATGCATAACTTATTGAGAAAAAAGCCGTAATATTTTTGGTTTGGTTAACATCCCATTCAAATGTTAGCCTCTTTCTTTACAATCACCTTCCATATCTGTGACCAGTGTTTGCAGCTCAGATAATTTAGAGCCCAAAAGTACAGCATCATCTGCATAAAGCAGGCAGTTTAACCCTTGATTACCGCACATGGTTAATAGTACAATACATTTTATTTAATTAAACAGTATGATTACATTTCTAATATAACCAGTAAAACATTTCGCACGTCCAAATTAACTGAACTTTTAACGACTGGTTCAAACATAAATAAAGTTTTTATTAACATTGTAAATCTTTGGAGCACTCGTAAAGTATTGTAAAATAAAAAAAAAGTGTTATAAGGTACAGAAACAAACAGACTACCCAGAGGAAAAAACTAGTCTATAGACACCCAAGTTGGCAGTGATACTAATATAAGGCTGGGATGTTTTTTTTATCTTAGTTATAAGGGACGTTTACACTGCAGGTCATGTTAGTCCCATTCCATGCAAATTTTAAATGATTTAAAACTAGCTTAACCTACGTAACACCTAAACATCTTAGTCAGTTGCAGCGCAGTTGTTGGCTGAGATAGAAAATCTATAAATACATTCAATTTTATTAATCTATACTAATAACATGAAGAGGAAAAGTTTGATTTTTTATTTGTTTGTTTATTTGAAATGAATAGGCTCCGAAACTACTGGACTGATTTCAAAAACTCTTTCACCTGTAGAGTGCTACATTATTCTTGAGTGTCATAGACTTTGTTTCATCAAAATTGGTGCCAAGTTACGCAGGTGAAGCAGCGTGAAACTACTAGTATTGTATATATCAATTAAAGTTATTTTTCGATTCTGATTCCTGACACACTCCATCAACAAATGTTGCACATCCTCCATAATGCTACGAACTTCAGAATTTGGTCATGAAAAAAGAGATTGAGATGTTAAAAGCGTGTGTAGCTTTCAGAAATTAAAGTTATGACGATAGTAATAGCTAAGATGGTGGTACCAAACTTTGCAAGTTATTGTGAATTGTACATAATAGAGGTCACCGTACTAGTGACATAAACCACCACACACCGTCGCCTTTTATTGACAGCTCAATAGCGAGCCATTTTGAAGTTAAAACAAAACTGGAAAAACATGAAACACATAACAATTAGCTAAATAAATATTAATAAATTGTACCTCTGGCCTCTGCCTACTACTTATGGGATAAAGGCTTAAATCTATAGTTATTATTTTTATTACCATTCTCAATTATTCTAAAAAAGTTAAAACTCTTAAGAGACAAGAGTAAATAGAGGGACTCTTGCTAAAATATCGAAAAATCGATATTAATTACTAATATTTTTTGGACAATATAGAGATCGACAGTATATTTTATCATTATACTTAAATGTTGGTTAGCCATTTAAATAAAATAAAAGTCATCGTAAATTTAATCTAATGTTATTTGTTTATACCGTTTTGCCTTTTTAAATCCTAAAACCACATGTAATTTTGTATAAATAAATACTGTAAACAAATTTGTGTATCATTTTTATTAAGAGTAATTATCACTTGTTACTGTAAGTGTTAATTATATTTAAATTTTACAGTTATAAAAATTGTATAAATGAGAATAAAAAAAACAATTTCTGTATGACGTATGTAGATAAATAAGTTTCTTTATATAATAGTGATTAATTTTAAAAAATATTGATAAATCAATTTCTTTTTTGACATTAAATTTTTAAAAATAAATAAATGAATGAATGAATTAACTCTTTATTGTGTACAATTAAACTTATTACAAAACGGTACAAATAAGTATTAGCAAGGCCATGTTATTATAGTTTATAGTACACAAAAGGCAGTCTTTTCTCCAAACAAAGCGATCTCTACCAGACAACTTTTTTGTTTGAGGAGATTATATAAACTTAAGTTCAGTAGGTAAAGAGATTAAACATACAAAAACTGTAACATACATATCTTCACGCCAAGTCCCTTACGGGGTAGGCAGAGAGTATCGAGTGCCAGACCTCACGATCCTGACAAACCTGTCTTGCTTCCTTCACATTCATAACCCTTTTCATACAAACACGCCGGTTTCGGAGACTCTTGACACCACCCTCGGATAATATCCGATTGATCTGATCGTGAAATGTCAGCCTTGGTCTCCCCGGGTACCTACATCCATCCACATTCGCATTGTATATCTGCTTTGTCAATCTTTCATCTGTCATTCTTTCCACATGACCGAACCAGCGGAGCATGCCCTTTCGCATTTTAACACCAACACTTTCTTTCAATCCCACTCTTTCTCGGATCTCACTGTTACGAATGCGGTCAGCGAGCGTTACACCACAGATTTTCCGTAGTGCTCTCATTTCGACCGCATTTATCCTACTGTCATGCTCTTTCTGACAGTAACGTTGGAATAAGCACAGAATAAAAACTGTAACATAAGATTAAAATATTAATAATAACAGTAAGGAGAGAAACAAAAACAAAAATAGTATAAATGTAAAACTAAAATAAACAAGATACATAATTTCAAATTAAGACATAACAATGTTACATAATTTTAATGGAAGTAAATACCACATCAATTATCACAAACACAACTTTGGTTTTTCAAATAATGTACTTTTACTAAAGTTTTAAAAGTAGTCAAAGTTTGTGCGAGTCTTATATTGGTTGGCAAACTATTCCCTAACTTAACAGCCTTCACAGAAAAAGGGCGCCCATAGAAATTTGTGTGATGTACGCAAACACAGATTTTGAGCAGAACGTAATTCTTTAACATCATACTTGAAAAAATGGAATGTATCATTTAAGTAACTTGGGGATTTAAGGTCAAACAGCACACAGTATAACAGGGAAAGAACATGAGCATTATGTCGAAGTTCAATAGGAAGCCACTTTAACTGCACTCGAAATTTCGACACATGATCATACTTACGTAAACCAAAAATGAATCTGATACAGATATTTTCTAAACGTTCTAGATTATTTAATTTACCCTTTCTAAGATCAATAAAGCTTACGTCAGCATAATCTAACAAAGGGAGAAGTAATGACTCCGCAAGAGCAATTTTAGTTGGTATAGGCAAGACATTTTTCAGGCGTTTCATATTGCTCCAGGAAGCGTATAACTTTTTATTCATTTCTTTCATTTGATGAATATTTCAGTGTTGTTATCGTAAAAAATATGGTTGCCGTATGTGATATTCTAAATTGCTGTATTTTAAGGAAAAAAGTAAGAAATTGCCGTATATGATTTGAAAATATTTATTACTCATTTGTTTCTTCTCCATAAAGGTTTCTTATCGTTTGTATAACTTCAAATTCATGTTTAAATTTTGCATAATTTTCCTTGATTCTCATTTTGTCACTTCAATTTTGGCAATTTAACGTCACTTACGGTGCACTTTGCTCTGTACATATATATATCAACAACAGGAGCAACCTATTCTTTGAAAAATCGCCACTTCCCACTTTTTTTTTGTTTAATACGTTTGCTTACCCTTTTTGACGTAGAAGGTCCTTTGGAATCATAATCACTTATTTTATCAGTTTAAATCACATTCAAACCAAGTGATCTGTTCGAAATGTTTGAGCTATTCGACCGACACTTAGATCTCATAAATTCATAGATAAACCAAATACTTTACTATTATCATGTTGTCATATTCATTTAATATTATTATATTTATATTAATATTATATTCATTTAACTGAAGTTAAAGAAATTTCCCAATACAGCGATATGAACTGTTTTAGCCGCATGTCGGGATTTCACCAACTATCGGTTAAGAGTGGTTCGTTTAGCTACACTCTGCTTAAAACTTTTTTGTTTCACTTATAGCCATTTGCAGTATTTTTTGAAACGGCATTAAAAGTCCTGCCGTATGCCGTATTTTGCGACAAAATAAACGTGAATTACCGTATATTACGGCAATTGCCGTATCAATAACAGCACTGGAATATTTAGTGATCAATGATAACTGAATAGTAATCAATAATCATATTATTTTTTCATTTTATTCTATAAAATAATCAATAATCATATTATTTTTTCATTTTATATTATAATTTATATTATGTGACAAACTTATACATATTTTAATATATTTCATTTTTGTATTATATTTGATTTTAATTTAAATTAAATTAATTAAATTTTATGTATAATGTAAATTTAAAGTGAATTTTTTGTATGTTTACATACTGAAAAGGCAATATTTTCCCGAAGGAATTCATCGCCGCCAAAAATAGCGAAAGTTTGTATGTTTGTTACGGAAGAATACAATAAGTAAATCATCCTTAAGCAAATAATATTCCTAATAATTTCACGATTCGAAGGACTAGTACTGCCATCTAGTTATTATTCAACAAAACTCAATTTGAATAGACAAGTGGCTCTCATGATTGTATCATTGCGATACACATAGAAAATTATTAGATAAGATTTTTTTTGTTTCAGGTCACCGAACAAGCACACGCCTCTCTTGATAATAAGAGATAACCTTGGATGTTACAGGTGCGTTTCTCTCATGTGGCTGGGACGTAAAGCCTATTGTGCAAGTCTACCGGCTACTCTACCCTCCAGATGGGAATCATTATGGTGGCAGGAATAGACGGTGGATCACTAATGGTCAGTTTTACGATTGCTAGAAAAGCAGTAGTGTTTTGCTGGTGAAAATTAAAAAAAGTATCTTCACGCCCATATCCCCGAAGAGGTAGGCAGAGGCACAACCAGGGGACCCACGACTAGCCGAAGATACTAAGTCCCACAATGTGATAGGTGGTAAAACTGACAAAGTTATATTGGTGGTTTCCGAAAATGTAAGATAGACCGCAGAAAGTTGACATTAAAAAAAATATTAGATTAAAGCCGTATGAGCTCCAATGCTGCAGAGGTAAAATCAGATAATCCGAGGTTGGTTTGACGGCCATTTTGAAAGAAAGCCGTAAAAAATTATGGTCAATTAGAAAGCCCGTTTTAAATATAATAGTTTTTAATAAAGCAATAGTCTTTTACATACCCAAAAAAACGTTTGCGTAAATATGTTTTTGGTCAGTAATTTATACCTAAGTACGTTAAGAAAAAAGCGATACAAAACAAGAAAAAAATATTTTGTGACATGTTCATAACTCACAGAAAAAGCGTCCGATCTTAGGCAACCGTTTACCTAAGCGTTAAAAACTTAAGCTATGCGAACATCATGCGTTGGCCTACTAAGGAAGAAATGTTAAAAAGCCAGACAAGGAAGTGATTCTATTGTCCTAATATTAATTGTTAGGTAGCATATTTAATCTCTTTGCAAAAATCTAAATTTGATAAATGTTTATTCCTAATATTTGCATACTCCTTTGTTATTTTAGCCACCAACAGAATAAGATTTGTGTTATAAGGTTGACATGTCTGTGAATAACTTTTGAATGGATAACCGATTACGATGCGGATTTTTTACTCGAAAGCTGATATGATCGAGATAGTTATTAGCTAGGTACATTATATGTAGGTTTTGTCAGGGGTTATTGAAATTTTTGATTTTAGTTTTATTGATGAAGACGCCATGTTAAGGGTACGGCATATGTTTAAAAACTAGAAGTTGCTTAGGGACTAATTGACAAAGGAACTGGTTGAATACGTAGTCAATCTGCTAAACAGATACAGTTTTGGATGTGCATGATATAAAAGAAATACACAAATATAATTATTTTACTCAAAATTGAACGTTTTTGGGTTGCAAATATGACTTTTGGACCTTCAGTTTACCTACTGTTTAATGTTCCATTTTTTATTTTAAACTTATATTAGTATAACTTATATAGTATGGTGTAGTCACCATACACGTATTGTAATTAGAACCCTCCGTTTGCTATTGCTTAATTTTTCATTTTCGTGTTAATTTAATACTCTTATAGAATAGAATAACTCTTTATTGTGCACCAAAATATAAAAAATATATATTGAAAAAAAACTTAAAAACTAAGTGATACACAAAGGCGGCCTTATCGCAAAAACAGCGATCTCTTTCAGGCAACCTTATGTTATGGAGACATAATAAAATAAAATTTATGCAATGGTGCTCTTAAAAAAACAAAAAAGAAATAGAACACATACAATATCAATTGGAATAGAATTATTTTTAAATAAAGAAAACAAAAACATTAAACAGATTAACTTTAATTGAGTCATTTTACAGTTTTTTACTTTTGCAATCAAACTGTATTTGGTAGCGAGATAATTATATTTTTTTTAAGTTTATAGTTTTGCTATCAAATAGAGTGAAAAGAGAGCACCTCCTCGATGTAGTTTTCATTATTTTTACATAAAAATCGTAAATCTGTTAACATGATAGACCTTCTTACCAAGTTTCAATTACGTAGTCACAACAGTTTGGGACAGACATACGGACATGTCGAATCTACAAGGGTTCTTATTTATGACATTCGTCTAAGGAAACCTTCTAGAGTCGATAAAATATACGTTTGCTTATCCATCTGTCAGAGCTGATTATATGAACCGCTTTACAAATTTATAGAAAAATAAAACTTTAAGGTCATTCCCATCCTCCCTCTCCAGACACGTAAGTGAAGCTAATAACATCGTTACCAAAAAACCAACAGAAACATGAATGGTATCTTGTCTTTAAAACAGGTGGGTCTAAAAATGACATTGAGATTTCTTAATTTTATTCAGTCAGTCAGTCGTGAAATATGAGTCTTCTAACTTGTCAAATAAGAAAGGAAAACTTAAAAAAACATGTAAGGACCTCAATGAATACTTGCAAAAAAACAAATTCAAATCATATTTTCTAAAACGGTTAATGTAACTTTGTTATTTATACCAATACTATACAGAACCGAAAATGTTTTTTACTATTGAAAAAAATATGACTAGTATTTTGTGACATTAATCAAATATAATTTTATCTTGGTAATTTGTTTCAAATTATTTAATTTTACAATATATTACTTAAATTTTTCAAAGTATTGGTATATAGAAATGGTAAAGGGCATGTTTCGTTAGCTCAGTCATGCGGCAAGAATGACAGACGAAAGATTAACAAATGCTATTAATATTATAATTGCGAAATGTTGTGAATGTATGAATGGATGCTTGTTACTATTTCACGCTCGTATGGCTGAATAGATTTGTTTGAAATTTGGAACACAGATAGAATGTGACTTGGATTAACATGTAGGTTACTTTTAATCCCGATCGCACAACAGGTTCCTGTGAAAACGCGGGCAAAGCCGCAAGCATCAGTTAGATATGTACGAATTTGGATAGATCTAAGTACCTGTTGAGATATGAGTTACTTTAAATTGACTAAAATGAATATGAACAAGACACTCAACACTTACGAAAAAAACTGTGTTCATATTTTCCCTCTATATCGCCGAAACCCGCTGATGTTTATTTATTTAATATATTATTGCACACGAAAAGCAAAAATTATAAAATTACAGAGAAGTAAAAATGCACACAAGGGCGCTTATTATAACTACAAAAATTTCTTTCAGCACAAAAAATTAGTACAGCTATACTTAGAATAAATAAAAAATAAAATAATTAAGTATTTAAAAAATAAATCAGGTACAATTATCATTATTGAAAATATCTTTGTATATACGAGTTTGTTATTGCGTCAACGAAAATTAATTTTCCTTGAATCGTTTCTTAAAAGTAGGTAAAGAAGTCTATCACGAACCTCAACAGGAAGAAATTCAATAATTTGACTGATTGAAAAGTAAAAGATTAATACTGGATTTCACATTCGAATTTAAACTTGATTAACGTAAATAAACATTTTATCAAATGTCAAGAGTGTCAATCATGTCAGTTTTATTGTCAGAGAAGTTTTAGTTTTTCTATATATTTTATTATTAAATTACCAGCTGACCGGCAGATGTTGTTCTGCTTTATTTTTAATGTGATTTTAGTAAAAAAAATAAGGGGTGAGTCACTCTTATCACTTAGGGGTACGAAAAATAAATGTTGGCCCTTTTTCAGATCTACTCAATAAGTTCACAAAATTGCATGAGAATCGGTCAAGCCGTTTCGTAGAAGTTCAATCACGCACACTGTGACACGAGAATTATATATATTAGAGATATGACATGGTAAGTAACTATCAGAGCACGAGCTAACGAGCAAGCTACTGGAGCTTATGGACGGGATCACAACCGATATTTGAACTAATTTACACTGAACTAAATTTTACTAAAATCGGTTTTCAATATAAACGGCACATAAAATAAGGCAGAAGCAAGAAAACGTATCAAAATGTTTACTACCAAACAAAAGTATCCACATCAAAAACTTATTAAAAAGCAAATAAAAACTTCGTAAAAGCCGTAAAAAGAGCAAACCAGTTAATGCTGTACGTGCGAACTATTCTGTTCTACAAATACCGCGAACCGTTTGCCAAACTACCCTCCTTCACTCCAATATTTGATCAGACATTCTCTGACTCGAATCAAGTTCTTACTAAACTAGTTTTAAGTTTTAACTTGAAGAGAATGCAACGATTAAATATCTTTAGAAACTCGAGCTGAAGTTTTGATGGTCACTGAGATTAAACCTGGAATTAAATTCGAAATAGCCATTCTATGCCCTTATGCAAAAGCTGCGTTAGCCATGGCTGGTTTTTCAAATCAGTCGTAATTGCTTTACACTAGAAAATATTGTAATTGCGAGAGATCAAACCTACACTTGACTTTTCTGATGGATAGAGATATCGTGGCCTGTATACTGTCCCAAGGTGTTAGGTTTATTGTGAAAATTGGGCTCCAGATCGAAACATAACACTGTCATTACGATGGCTGGAATATTGAGCGCGGTATACTCTACACTCTTCTCTTTCGAGCTGGCCATCTGTTCTTATCACCAGCAATCTGGCCTGGATGACATACAGGAGAATATCGTTTGTAATAATGAAGAAATCTTCAGATGTGGGCACGCTCGGTTCTAAAGTTCCTTACATTTTATTTGTACAAAATGTATTAAATATATTTGTATTTTAAAGTACAAATAGTACAGCTAAAAGATGGGATTAACAATAATGATCCTAAATTAAAAACTTAAAAAAAACGACGGGTTGCATTCCGGAAGTGCTGGCAGAAGTCAAAACTTGAATATTAACGTTGTGCATTTTTGATAATTTTGAAATGGTTAGGGAATAATTATGAAAGTACTATAATTTACGCACAAATATTATTTTCATATCAATAACCTGCGTTTAGCTTGACAAAAACTCGCTAAAGTAAGTGACGTGATGGCTAGGAGTGTCGTCATATTATCTGTATAACGAACATTTCTCGTCTACACATAAAGCTTATTTTCAAGATGGATCAAATAGAGCAATGTCTGTTGATATTATACGTATTTGCTATTATGTTGTCTTGTGAGAATGTAATGGTAGGTATATTGCGGCGTATTATCCATTGCGAATCATACACTCTTCGGAAATATCTAATTAATACAAAAACAGCAATGAATCTACGTTTTATTTAAGATCTCGCGTCGTCTTATTCGCGCATGCTCCCTGCGTCGGCTTACGATCTCACGATCTGACGCGAGTTTAGAAGTTTTTACCCATTCCAAAAAAAAGTGCGCAACAAAGAAGTTCTCAGTTCAAAAATCAAAATTTCCATAACTTTGATTTGTAACTTTTAAACTGTGATCCATCAGCGCCCACCCAGTTCTTTTATCAGATCATCGTCATCAGAAAATATAAAGAAATCTAACTAAATTGAATCTAACGAGTCCAAACTTGATGGGTTTAGTCGGCATTCCAGGGTTACGTCTCCTTTCTTCGAACTCTATTAATCTAAACTAGATCAGGTGTACCAGCATTCGTTAGTATAGTTATCGTTACATACATACGATGACAGGTCAAACTTATAACAGCCCTCGTATTTTTCGTCGGGAGATAATAAAACCCCTCATTTTGCGTCGGAGGTCGAAACAACACATCACAGTAACAAAAATCCGTATCAAAATCGTAGCATCCGTTCGATAGTTATAATGCCACAGACACACACTCACACATATCTAAGTTTCATCATTTTTGTTGTAAGTAAAAGTATCTTCACGTCCATATCCCCGAAGAGGTAGGCAGAGGTACAACCAAGGCGCCCACGATTAGCCGAAGACACTAAGTCCCACAATATGATAGGTGGCAAGCATATCGCCAACCGGGCACATTTTCAATCCCGACCAACATTTTTTGTTAGAAAATTGGAAAAATCCAATTTCTTTTTGTTGGCCGACCCGGGATTCAAACCCGGGACCTCATGCAGTCAAGTCCAATACCCGGACCGCTAGACCACAGAGGTGATTTTTTGTTGTGATTTATAGAAACTGCAAAGATTACGAAACACAATACCATGAAAGGATGACGATTACCTGATGAAAGAACTAGAATGTGGCTGATAGATCACAACTTTAATACCTTTTTAAGTTGTGATCTATCAGCCACAGCCTAGTTCTTTCATCAGGTCCTTGTCATAGAGTCCTCGCCATCACAAAATATAAACCGATCTAATTGAGACGACTCTAATGATTCCAAACTCGATGGGTTTCCCAGTAGGTTTACGTCTCCAATCTTCGATATCCATCACCAGACTAGTTCACTTGTACCAGCATTCGTTAGTATATTTACTGTTATGTCTCACATGCGTTCAAAAGAAATATATACCCATACTGTATCTGATATCTATTCTGATGCTTACAAATGAGCTGATGACCTTGAACGCCTGGGCAGATTTTGATCAAACATAGCTACCTACCATACATAACCACTTAGATCTCGTCAGCTTCCAAATAAAACGCATCAAAATCCATCCGCTGAAGGGCCACGATAACACAGTCAAACACACACAGACACGTCAAACTTATAATACCCCTTATTTTGCGTCGAGGTTTAAAAAGGTATATTATAATAATTTTACTGCAAAAAGTAGTAAGAAAAATTGACTGACTGAATAAGAACATTTCAACTTAAACAATTACCTTTTGACAGAATGTACTTTAAGAAATCTAATATTTTGTTTTTTTTTAAATATTTTGTGATGCCGAATAGAAGCGTTGTACACAAAAGTTAGACGTTTTATTCTACAGCCTAATTGTTATACATTTTAATTTATACCTAATTATGTTTTTTTCTTACCGAAATAATATTGTGAAACCGTCTATCAAGAAAACAAATAGGTATACATTAAAACTGAAATTGAGTAAGTCGTGCTAACACTGATTTATAAATTGAAATTAGTGATAGTGCGCATATTCGTTTGCGTGTGTATATGTTTGTGTGGCATAATAAATTTGAACGAATAGACCGATTTCAATGCGATTTTTTGTTTGAAAGTTGACGTGTTCGAGACGGTTCGTAGCTACATTATATGTTTTGTTAGGGTTATTGAAAACTTTTAATATTGGAATTATTACGTAAATACCTAACCAATACCATTAATGAGTCCATTATCAATATAATTCCTTATTTTATACAAATATAACAACAGTAAATTCCATCTCAAATCGAAGCATTGAGTCTGAAGAACACTCGATTTAATCGTCAATCAGTGAAATCGATTTCGTATCATCGAGTGCAACGCAAACAGTACCAAGATGTATTTATTTTATAAGTTGAAAACTGTTTAATAAGGTCAAACAGGCAGATACTTCGATTGTGTAAAAGCTCGTTTTAAATTGAGTTTAAGTTTGTTTTGATTAATGGTGTCGAGATGTGACGATCCTGTTGCTCGTTAAAAATTGAAGTCCTAAAATCCCTAAGTGTTGAAATTTATAGACAGTGGTAGTAATTTTCATATGTACCTACTAATTTAATTGCTTCTGTGGTCTAACTGTCCGGCGTTGGACATGACTTCTTGAGTGCCTGGGTTTGATCCCCGTTTCGGGCTACAAAAAAATAAGAAATGTGTATTTTCAATTTTCTAATGAAAATAAAGTGGCCCGAGATCGTGTATGTGCGCGTTTGGCTCGAATCAATAAAAAAAATTGAACATGCACTTTCAATTTTACAATAAACCTACCGCACTTTAATCTGACATACTCAAGCATATTTTCAAGCCGAAAAGAATTATACAGACAGCCCTACATCCACGCCTCTATATTGTGATTTGATACATAATGGAGGTGTTTAACAATGGTATAGGGTGTCTCCCCTTAATCTGACGCGCCTGAGTTACTGAAAAATCCCCTCTTGGGCTCCCCTACTAATACCAATATGTATTGGTATTGTTGACCCACAGCCATATCATATCCATATAACTTATTTACGGTAGGGTTAGAAATATATGTATACACTAGCCGACCCAGCAAACTTCGTATCGCTTGACAATAACAGTAGTATTAGTAGCGCAGCCTACTGGATACACTGTAAAACATTCCAAAATCAAGAACTACTTATTATTAAAAAAAAATTAAATAAACATTTTCCAGTGGACCAAATTGTAAATCTAAACCATTCTCGAATTCCTTTGAACACGCAAAATTTTTTTTCATCAAAATCGGTACAGTCGTATAGAAGGTGTTCAGTGACAAACACACGAACACAAAATATATATATGTAGTGGTCCGGGTCCGCTGAATAGATAGAACACACTATTTGCCTCTCTGTAAAGGTGCTGGTAAGAGGTGAGCGTTGGTTGGTTAATTGGTGCTACGTGTCTCGTCCGTACTGCAACTCGTCCGGGTAGGAATTCTTCTTGCTTATTCCTGCCGACAATGATCTGGAGAGTTCCCTACCCTTTGGACTTTAACGTGACAGAGTTTATGGCAAGGCGCTGGATCCCTTCCCTGGCAATTTTGTGCACAGCACTATTCCACTAGTCATTTTGCTAGTAGGCAATAACCCATTTAATATATGCTCGCCTTTTACGAGCCGGCAGGTTTTTTATTCTATTCTGTAGACTCGAACCAACACGGGACAAAACCTTTAAAAAACGCACCAAAATTTGAAGTGACTGAAGCGTGTACCAAGTAAAAAATACAGAGACGAATTTAAAACCTTTTTCAAGCTTGTTAAAAATATTATATCAATATTTAAAATGTCACGTAAACGTCGAATATTGTAATTTTATTAAAAATTAATCTATGTACATAATCCGATTCCATGAAAACGGTATTACATTTTGAATTTACGATAAAAGGCTTCTATGAAATAGGTATTACAAAAAGCCGATTGAAAGGGCGGCGTTGAAATTTTAAATTGCAAATATA
>NJDC01001832.1:59421-70309 GCA_002245475.1 Calephelis virginiensis | reverse complement strand
AATAATATCATTGCATTTAAAATATTACATGGACATTATTTCCACATGCCAAAGTCAAAGGTTAAATATGACTATCACATATTTACATAACAATATATTTTCTTTAAACACAATCTTTTCATTTAATCGTTTCATTCAGTCATAATATAAAACAAGCGTGTCAGAAAATAAATAAAACTAAGCAGTTAATTATTAAACATCAAATTATCCACTAACATCATAAAAATATTGCACTTATTTCTTCTTAAACTACCTAGATAACTATAGTTAAATCGTTTCTTTAAATATGAATAACATAAATTAATATCCTAAAACATTGGACTAAATTTAAAAAATAAAATATGCTAAACAAATTATGAGAAGTCATGTTATCTATAAAAAGACTAATAATATGTTGTTACATAACCGTATTAATATCACATCAGTCTTAACTCTTAATATTGTTAAAGGTATTAATAATTAATAACACTATATGCTGAGCGAGTTGCGACAAGTCACATGTATGTTGTAAGCTAATAATTTGGCAATAGAATTTTTAGATTTATTGGAAACGTGGCACAAATTTGACAACTGTTTTTTTACACATTTATTTATATCATTACATAACACATGTAAAATACATTATGTAAAAAAATTACATTATGTAAAAAAAGTATTGATATAGTGAATATTTTTATTTTTATTGTAAGTACATAATATATTCAGACGAGTATGGTAAGGCGCTTAAAACAATTTTCTTTGGTTTTTTGCATAATACGTATTCTATACATTCGGATATTTGAGACTTTTTTAAAAGACCAAACAGTAAAACTATATTTTTTACATTGTCGATTTGAGCATTTTTAATTTTTTGTAGTATATTTGAAAAGGTAGAATATGGAAAGCAATTGTTTATCAGTTGTTTATTAGTATACATACTTAATCGAGAACCAATACCAATACCCATAGAGTCAGAAAACAATAAAACTTGTTATTTTGGTAATTAATATTAGTTCCGATATCCAAATTTGCATTACAATTTTCTGTCAAAGTCAAATTCTGATAAAGACTTAAATCTGAATTTAAATTTGTAACATTTGTACATAAAACTCACACAGAGCTTCAGTACTTAAATTTTTTTATTGTTTTTCGTTATAAAAACACGAATCAATCAACTCACTTGAAACTAAAATATGATCCTGGATCTCATTTTGCGCGTTATTGTATTTTGTTGATATATTTTTAAGATCATTTTGCAATGCTGCTATCATACACTGTAAAGTACATGTTTTGTCGTTGTAATTTTATTAATTTGTTATTTATTTTAGTACTGAGTAATTCAAGTTGTAATAATTGCACATTTTCTTTTTTCAACATTTGATATTCTTTATAAATTACTTTAATGCCTCTTAACTATGGCATAGCTCTTGTCAAACTTTTTCTTAATTTCCTGTGTTTCATTTTTCTTTTACAAATACTATGTTTGTTAACAATAGTTATATTATGTTTATCCATCAGAATTAACTCTTCAAATAAACTCTTGTTATGGCTTCTTCGTATGTATTAATGCGCTCATGATAATCATTAAGGCGAGTTTGAAGAACATCGCGCTGCTCGATAACATCTTTAAATGCTTAATTTAATTTTGACAACTCCTTATTTAATAATATTTTTTGTAATTTACACTTCTAAGTTCTTTCTCATTATTTTCTCGTTCTTGTAATAGTTTATCACATACCTAACAGGTTTTTAGGTTGAATTTCTTCTAAATCCAATTGTAGTCGACACTTTAATTTTTCTAATGTTCTTTGCTTACGCGTCAACATTTTTTGTGTTTATTTTGTACATAAACTATTTAGATTAAATTTGTTTTATGTTTTTCTTTATACCGACCAACAGAAAATATCCTCTTGTTTGAAATCAGTTAAATGTATTTCCCTAGTTCTTCAGATATAAAATAACGAGGGTAGTTTTTGTTTACAATGTTAAAATTATTAAAAAGATCGGTTTTGTATTTATAAAACCTTTGTCTTTGTAGTCATTAACACAACCCACTTTCATAAAATTACAAATAATTTCAAGTTTACTTTATATATATTTTATCTCACAGATTTATAATTCTTCAATTGCAAAAAATAATAAAAAATGTCCAGGTCTCACTCAGTTGTAAACTTAATAATTTGGTAGCTAGTTATTATTATTTGTTAAAAATAATAATATCACTTGTCTACCACACTGTTGTGAATACGTTTTCAAATATATTTTGCTTATTTACGCCGTAAATCTTAAAAAATAAGTTAATAAAAATAATCTAACAGCTAATGTAACGCCGCGCACAACCGCGCCCTCTCATCCTACTAACTAACTAGGTAGGTAGGTATGGAAAGGTGGTGGGCTATTTATAGACACTGGCCAAAATTAGTTTTACCCTTTCATATATTTTCTGTGACAATACTTGCCCCTTATAGGTATATTATTATACTTTTTAATACTTGCCATAGTCATGTTACGTACTGGAGGTTAGAATAGTCGATAGATTTACACACAGAAGATGAGAGATATGCCTGTATGTAGGTGTGTTTGTGTGTGTATTCATGCGTGTGTGCGTGTGTGTGGTTGGGCGCACACACGCACACACCACTTCACCTCACCTTTTCAAAAAAACTTAAAATCTTTTATTGGGCGAATAATAGTAAAAACAATTAAAAATACAGTCGAGTTCTTTCTGTCGAGTCAAGAATTCGGTGATCCACAAGAAAACGAGAGTAACCGACATAGTTCAGAGAGTCAGCAAGCTGAAGTGGCAATGGGCAGAACTGACAACCGCGGGGAAAGTAAAGTTCTCGAGTGGCAGACCCGCACCGGAGGACGTAAGGTTGAACGACCTCCTAGCCGGTGGACTGATGATTTAGTCAAAGTCGCGGGGAGTCGTTGGATACAAGCGGCTGGTGACCGTGTCTCGTGGCGCTCTTTGGGAGAGGCCTATGTCCAGCGGTGGACGTCTTTAGGCTAATGATGATGATTCTCGAGCTTCAACAGCAAATTTTATATACTGACTTTATCATTCGTTTTTTATTTGCCCCACATAAAACAGTTTAAAATTTTAAAAAAATAGTTTTAGGAAGTTTAAGATTCCATACTTATAATAATGCTATTGATTACTTTCTGTACACACATCATCAGCATGCAATGTTACACAACAACAACACCCAACCCATAGTGGTGTACATTATTGTAGATTTTCGAATTATATATAGACTCGACGTGGAAAACACTTGTATGGTCTATGTGATAATTCTTTTATTTTAAATCAATTCCACAAACGAGAAATTCTCACTTGTAAAATATTTACCTAAACTTAGTTAAAAATGGTAGAATTGGCCCCATAAAACAGCTACTCTTTCAGAATCAGCCAAAATAACACTTAAGATTATATATTGCACGCGTCATAACGCTCGTTAAGCTGTATCTTCCAGTCCCTATGACGGAAGAGCTGTTACTTTTTTTCTTGCATTCGTTATATTTTAGGAAGATTTTTTTTTATTATTATTGTATATTGTTATTGTTTTTAAACATCCTGTCACTTTAGACTTAATGTTGGTTACTGTTATGATACAGTTTGTAAGATAGCCCAGTTGTTAATAAATTTACTTTACGTAAATGTACGATACAGCTTCCTGGGTTTTTTGGGCAATAAAACAACTTTCCGGGTTCTAAAATTTGTTGATGATGTAGCTGATAGTGCAAACTTATGTTGCCGAATTGGACGATTTACAAAAAGAGTTATTTTATTAAGTAAAAAGTTATTTTATTCAGTAAAATCTTAATTATATAAAAATGGTAAAATGTTGTAATAAATCTAGGTAACACAAATGTTTAGAACTAATTATAGCTCTACAAACCAATTTGATAAAATGAAACAGAATGTTTGATGTCACATTGATTAATTTTAAAGTTTAAGTTTATAAAATGATTTTGTTATATGCGAAAACGAAAAAAATGATAAAAACAGAATGTAAAAACAACCACTGTGAGTGTTTGACTTTTTTTAAAAAAAAAAGAAAGAATGAATTATTTTTATCCAGCGTTTTTGTTAATATTGAATATATGTTAACTTATATCACTTACAAGTGTAACAATAATCACTACATTTATTATTTCAATTAAACTTTATTTATACGAATTTACTACATCAAGTTTCTTATTTTATGTTGTACAGTATTTTATTAAACCAAACTAACAAAATAATAAAAATAGATAAAATTTAGATTACTTTGAATATTTTATTAGCTTATAATACCTTTTCACTAACTTGAAATGAATTACTAAGAAATACACAAACATACAACCTTTCAAATATTACATTTACTTAAACTCAGGTTAAGTCGCTGAATAGTGTAGTGGTAGAACTGGCCCAATAAACTGGCCACTCGTCAGGATTAGTGATAAAAGCACTTAAGATTTTATATTATGCGTGTCATAACCCTCGTGAACGATGTAACTTCCATTCCTTAAGATGACGGGGGATCTTTTTCATTTCATTGTGTTTTAGTTAAATCGAAATTGTGTAGAAACATTATCCAACAGTGACTGTTTTTTGCATTAGTAAACTATTTTTAAATTCAGTTGAAGATATCTTCATTCAGTCTTCATTTCAATCATTATTCAATCATCATGTTTTATTTCTACTGTTAGGTTAACGTACTATTTACATAAATTATCTGTATAAATTATTTTTGAGGATATCGTTTGATTACTACAATGATTATCTGTATTGGTTGCCTTGTTTCCGGTTGTTAATGGTTGCTCCTTTACGTCATGTCTAGCGTCTCTTTTCTGTGGCGAATATTGGGGACGGGCATGGAGCTGGCTTTTGTTGGCATTCAAGTGAGCGACACGGGGAGATACGCTTTTGAATTTTGATGTGGGGTGTGACGAACCCATCGTGTAAGGGAATGAACAAAAAATTTTGATGCTTACTCCCTTTGTGTATATCAATACATACGTACGTATCTTATTATCTAGACAGCCATCTTTTCTTCACTATCTTGCTATAAGAAAATATGTAATAACAATGATTAGTTTACCAAAATCAGATATTTATGACAGACATTAAGGAGATTTTAATTGTAGGAGTTCAAGATTAATGCATATTTAATTTTATCAAAAAACAAAATCATTAGTACAAAAGGAGCCTAATTTTCATTTTCAGTGTACGATGCACCTACTACCTACCTTATAAAAGACCTGAACGAAAGAATAAATTTAAAGACATTTTTTTAAATGGATACAAGTTCACATTATTTTATATTTAAATGTGGCAAAAACTTTAATGATATTGCTTTTTCATCGTTTTTTTTAAGTGTATAATTGTAATATTTTGAATAAAAAAGGGTCAGGTTACTAAAACATCTTTGAATACATTTTTATTACAATTCGTAGCAGTTTCTGGGTTTTCGAGTTTTGCGAAAAAATCTGAATTAATTTGGGAATCACGATCTTTCGTGTGTCTTGCAAAAGTCATATAAAAAATACAATGAAGTATCTTCACGCCCGTATCCCTGAAGGAGGAGGCAGAAATATAACCAGGGCACACATGGCTAGCAGAAGACATTGACATAATGTGATTAGTGGCAAATCTATCGCCAACTCGACACACTTTCAATTCCGAATCACGTTATTTTTCATAAAAAAAATTCATACACATTTTTTTTTCAAATCAAGCCTAACACCGGACCACTAGACCAAAGAGGCGATACAAAGAGGCTGTAATGGTTTATTAGCTTGAATCAATAGTGGCAAATAAAGTCTATATCTTTTATGATTCAGTATTATTAATTACACAGATAAATAATTACTCAGTTCAACGTTTTATCCAAATGTGTTTTTAATACATATCCTTGTTTTTGAGGAAGAGAGGTGCTTACTTTCAAGAAATAATAGTCATAATGGAAAAAGCAGCTAAGCCTCTACCGCGACAATATCCCCAGGGGCTTTACTGTGGCACCATAAAGTAACCTATTACTATTTGAATAATTCAATGTGTCAATGCAAAAAAGAACTATTAAAATAATACTTCCTTAAGACGACATTGCAGAACAAGTATGGAGAATCGAGAGATGACACTTTGAAGAGATGGAAAAAAAGTAAATCTTCCAGCCAAGCAAGTATTATTGTCTGGGTATTTAACTTTACATGAGAAGCATTCAAAGTTGTATGTACAGGGCATACATTGTAGGACTAAGAAATTGTAAATCGCAATATAAGATTTTGTCAGAACTTTGTGTTCATTTGATATTTCCAGCGTCCAATAAGGTTTGGCTGTTACACATCCTCAATCGCTTGTTAGAATCGCTAATGTGAATGTAACCTAACTTTCATTCAGCCATTCATTTTCACAACCCTTCACATCTTTTGAAATGAAATTTCAACTCGTTGTTATAATTTTATTAAATTCATGTGAAAAAGAAATGAGTCGCGAAGTCATCATTAGCGAAGAACGACTTAAGTTGGAATGGGAGTTACATCGTCGTTTCTATTGAAAATTCTTGTGTTTGTACAGACTATGGAAACTTTAGAGTATATGTCAAAGACTATAATTTTAAAGTCCGTGACCAATACGAAATATTTAATTGCTTTTCTGCTTATACGCTTATAAGAAACAAAGATAATTTGTTTTTAATTCACACCATAACCTTTACCAGATGGTAAATATATATAAATATAAAATATAAAAAAAAGCTGTTCACCCACATTACTACCACCGCTTTCCTTTTTCCTGGTGATTAGCCAACGTTTACTATTCCAGTTCCAATTTGGTAGGTAGGGTGAATTCTTGAATTTTTTTTTTATTTTTATTTTTAAAATTTTTAAAAAAAACATTCAATTCCTGAAAACTTAGGGTAACCTTCGAGTGATTTCATTATTAATAAAAACATAAAGTCACCACGTTTGTGGTACCTAATCGTTAACGTTAACTGATTTTTTTTAAATAAGCTTCAGTTTTAATGTATTTTTCATATTAATGGATTAACTAAATGAATGATCAAACGAACTTACGTAATGAAGTTCCATTTTAGTTATCATGACGAGTTCATCGAAAACTATTTCAAGAATCTAATATATTACACGCATGTTTCTTTACGTCAGGATATTTATCTATTTGATTACCTTTCGTTTCTATATTTTCTAGAAATAAAACACGCATTTATAGAATTAGATCTACAAAAGAATGACAACATCAGATATAAGTAGGTGAATTAGTTTGCAAAACTTTATCGATCTCTTTCACATACATAATACATACATTTTGATGCCTACATATAATTCTCCTGTGCGCGTGTTTGTAACATAAGCCATTGGACCTAGTATGTCGAAATTTCATAATGATCAATCAATTGGTTTCTAAATAGCAAATAACTGTGCCATTGTGTTTTCACAATTGCACGGTAGGTGGCACTGAACGCACCAAATTTAAATACTAGAAAATTAGTTGACCGGGTCAGATCGTATTTTAATAAGTTAGGATACGTTTTTAGGATCAAATAACTCCTGTTTGATCACCGCTGCCGTGCTGCGTTTATGAGTTGCAATAGCAAACTCACCTCTAGCATGATTCTGTAAGAGACACACGTAAGTTCCATATCATTTACAACCTAATACAGATAACGTGTTTTATTCAAAGGGTTTTTGTATTTTGCCCGGATTTGTATTTATTTAATTTAGCTTTATATAATGCCTTATTTGCAATATATTTAGTACCAGTTCTTAAAACACTAAAAATGCGCTGTTAACGCGCAGATTTGCAAGCCAGTGTCGAATACCGCGTCTTTCCCGCATTCTATTTTTTACTAGGTGGTAGAGTCCTGCAACGACTCGCCCGGACATACAGGCACCAACGCCTTACCTATTCCTTCCGCGAAATGACAATGCTCGTCATTGTCGTGTTTCGTTTAAAGGGTAGGGTAGCTGGTTTACTTACTTTCGCAGGAGGCTGACCATCCTAGCCTCAGATTGACAACGCACCGTTACCACATTTAGTGTCTATAGGCGACGGCATTTCTTATCATCAGGAAATCCGTCAGCTTGTTGCCTCCCTATAACTTAAAAAAAAAATCTTGACGCTCGTTCGGTAGAAGCTTTAAGTAACTCATTAAAACAAATAAGTCGTCATTAATTTTATATTGCTCATTAAAATAAATAACTTCTACAATACAATTTTTTAAATTAGGAATGGGTAATTAAAACGGAGTTAAACTTTTAGGAGAGTAATTACACTTTAGAAGTACATTTCCCCGTGTTGGTCTGGACTCCTCATATCGGCCTGGGCTCCTTTGCAAAATAGACCATTTGCCTTCTTGCCAAGCTACTCGTAAAAGGCGAGCATAGCCTTACCATCACTGTAAAAATCTGTGACATCCTACGAGGTGGCAAAGTTTCGCAGCGACTCGCCCGCATTGGTACCACTGCTTTATTCCTGCCTATTCCTATCGCTATAACGTCAGTGCTTGCCGTTGAAATGTTCCGGTTTAGAGGATAACTTAATTTTGCTCGAGGTCTAGCATCCAGGCTCTTGGTAACGCATCATTACCGCCTTTGGCGTCTCTTTGCGACTTGAATTTCTTACCATCAGGAAATCCACCTTCTTGTTTGCCTTCTAATATCACCTCTGTGGTCAAAATCAATCGCCTTTGTGGTCTAGCGTTTCAGGTGTTGGACTTGACTTCATGAGATCCTAGGTTCGAATCCCGAGTCGGGCAACAAAAGAAAAATTTGGGTTTTTAATTTTCTAATGAAAAAAAAAGTTGCTCGGGATTGGATGTGTGCCCGGTTAAAGATAGGCTTGCCATTGTAGGACTTAGTGTCTTCGGCTAGTCGTGGGTGGGGCCTTTGTGCCTCTGCCTACCTCTTCGGGGATATGGGCGTAAAAATACTTTTTTTAACATCACAAAAAATTGGTCTTAAGCTTCTTTTTCAAGAATTTTTAAATTATTTTTACTAGGTATATTGGTTGAAAGTTCGAGTTTAAACATTCCAAGGATCATTAAAATCTATTATAGGTCTCTTATTATTTGTTCTACATGTCTCACCATCTCTTAAAACTGTATGGTGCTCTTAGGATTTATCAGCTTAAGATCTTAGGCATTTTTAAGTATCCACACAGATGCTTACTTATTGCTTATATAAGTGTGAAAATGCTTAGCAAGCAAGCTTCTAATTTCAGTCATAAAGAAAATAATTGCTGTCTTCACTGCTTTATGAATAGATTAACAAGGGATATTGAAGAGAGACAGGATACCATTTCTTTTATCGTATTTCGTGGAGGAAAGCTGATCAACTTTTGTATCTTAGTAAAAGGGCAACAACAAGTAAAGTTGTAAATGTGAAAGTTATTAAGATTAAAAGACAAGTTTTGGTAACATATTATGCCAAAATAGTTGAACTCTAAATAAAATTAGAATCTATAAAAAGTAGAATTTTATGTATTTTAATATTTGATATTAAAAAGTAAATACAAGTTTTAAAGTTAATTAAAATTAAAATATATAAAAGGCTACTGTTTATATAAATAAATGTATGTAACTTAGATATTTAATGCTAAGGAAGTCGCGGTCATAATTATTACGCACTTACGCACGCACTTTTATTTACGTTTGTCACAAGATCATAATAAACAAGTTTCAAATAAAGAATACGTACAAAAATGACGCCAATCTCGCCAGTTATCCAAATACGTACAATCACAAACCGCAAGTGTTGCCACACGTTGGATTATCGCCAAGATGTCGCGCGCACTCGACTGATGTCGTTTAATTGTTTCGGATTCTTGTGCTAAAGAATTGTATTTTAATTCGTTAGCCTCAACCTGAGAGATGTTTTGCTTCATGCTTTAAATGTGAGCACGCTTTCATTAAGTTTTAGCAATTTTATTCTATAACTTTCTTCAAAGCTAATTTTAAATGTCCAAATAGAAATGAGAATATCAATTATTTTTAAAATATTTTATAATAAATAAGTAAATTTTTTTTTAATGTTATAACATGTATATGAAGTTATAGTATGACTGATTTATTCTACCACTATTATATTCTAGCAATAGAAAAATAAACTGTATGGAATACAAAATGATAATCCATAATTAGCCTGTGTTTAATGAATTTGCGTAGATTAAGTTCACTCTGTAATTTGTGCTGTAGATTTTTTGTTGATGTAATAAAATAAAAAAAATATATGTAAGGCCTATAGACACCTTCAATGTTATAGGTGCATCACTGTCTTGAGGTCGCACAAGCCTAATGTCCAAATATATAGGCTCCGTTACTCTCCGTATCGAAACATGATAGTGTTAAACGCTATCAAAAAGAGTATTTCACGCCCATGTCCCTGAAGGAGTAGGCAGAGGCACAACTAGGTTACCCACGACTAGCCAGAGACACTAAGTCCCACAATGTGATAGGTGGCAAGCCTATTGCCAACCGGGCACATATCCAATCCCAATATTTTTATTAGCAAATTGAAAATATACATTTCCAAATTTTTTTGACCGACCCGGGGATCGAACCCGGAGCCTCAAGAAGTCAAGTCCGACGCCGGACCGCTAAACCACAGGAGGGATAAGGCAGAAGCCATATGTGAGGTATTGGATCTGTAACCAAGCAAGTCGCACAGCACTCTTTCACCACTGATGTTTTTCCATTTGACCTATACTCACCAGTTTTCTTTACGAACTGCCAGACAGTCAGACACTCTGTTTTAAAAATAAATCTAAAATTAACATGAGGGAGAAGTTCTACAAAAAGTAAATGCTGAGCAAATTCGAGGTGTGATAAAACAAAGACAAACCCACGGAGCTAAAACCTCGAACTTCTGTTTAACAATGAATTGCACATCATTAAGAAAGCGAGACGAA
>NJDC01001832.1:41827-52203 GCA_002245475.1 Calephelis virginiensis | reverse complement strand
ATAATGTGTGCTTAGAATTACAACACTTGGAGGGATTAACAGCAAGACGGACATTGGACTCAGTATTTTCTTATTAATTGATTTTCGTGCACATATTGATTAAAATTCGTCAACTTTGGTAGCATTTTGCTACGTAGTAATTTTTCTGCGCACTCACTAAACTAATTTTGGTAGTAGAGTTTAGCAGCGACTCGCCCGGATTATTACCACCGCCTTACCTATTCCTACCTCCATAACGTCATGACTTGTTCCGGTTCGGAGGGTATGGTAGCCGGTAAACTTCCCTTTGCTCGAGGCCTAACATCCTGGCCTCAGGTTGGCAACGCACCATTACCACCATTGGTGTCTCTAGGCGGCGTGAATTTCTTTACCTCGGGAAATCCGTCTGCTTGTTTGCCTTCCAATATCATTAAAAAAAAATCGCTATCCTCTTTTATTCGAAAGTAATAGAAAGACAAAGAAAACAACACTTATAGTACTATCAGAATACAAGACATTTTTATAGATCTTTTATCATTGACCTCTAAGTACTCGTATATGGACATGAAATACCTACTAAAAAAGCTTGCCATTTGCTTCAAAAGTATGGCTGCCATTCTGTCATTACTAAGGCTGCCAGAAAAAGTAGAGTAACGATATCGATACACGATCTATTAGTGATGATCGGTAGTTAAGTTTAGGTGAATAAATAAGAATTATTATTTGCCTATCAATTGAAATTGCTAGTATCAACTTAATTACTCACTTACTTAGTGCTACTTAATTGGCTTATAAATAGGGAAATGTAATTAAATGAAAAAAAAAATTATTTACTTTTCACTATCATATTTTTTACATTATGGTGTGCAAATGTGTTTATATTTACAAAAGTTAACTCTTTATGTTTAATAGAAGATTCATTATCATAAAAAAATTATAACACTTTCTTTAATTTGAAGTGAGCACCTGAAAGAATTCTTACTACGATAGACTGTGATTGATATTTTCAATGCCAATGGTATCCATTCATATCTTGTCCAAATAATCTTTACTGGGAACGTAAAATAAAATTTCGACAATTGTAATACTACATCACTATACAAAATATGGCGTTCTTAGCAATAATGAGGACTGTGATGACGTCACTAAGTCGACGCGAAAATGAGAACGCAAAAATCTCGTTATATCTTTCGGTATACATAATATCAATATTTGTTAAAAAGAGACAAAGAGATGCTGTTAAGTTATATGTCGATTCCAACGGTATTTATACAACTAAATTTACCGTGGAACATTGTTGCACTTCTTTATATATTCTTATTTTTATACGTTTCATCTACTTTTTAAAACTTTGACTAAAAACCTTAAATTTGACATGTTCGAACTAATGTGGCGTGTTTGAAATATTCGATCTCTTTTGTTTTCGTTTCATTTGAAAAAGATACCATGCATCTGTAATAAGTTTAGTTTGGGCATAGCAAAATCACCTCTAAAGTATATTTTTTTTAATTAAAAATAGCAACTGAAGTATAGACGAAGAAATTAGTGTATCAAGTAATTTCTTAATACCGCCAAATCTCACTCTATGAGCTGGATAAGGATTCTATCTCTTTACTTATCTTGATATGACTATATGACTGAGTATAACCAGTTATGACTTATTTTAAATAAATTGACACCTAATTTTTCGTAATCGAGTGTTAATTTGATGCAAATTAACTAAACGTGACTAACTCACTCACGTCCAAACCAAAATCTAAAACAAAATCTATGATCTAATATAAAAATGACATTTGACAATTTCTTTTAACTTAAGATATTTTTATTTTTGTACTTGGCCTATGCTTGAAACAAATTTCTATAAATTTTAAAGTAAGAAAAAATTTTGCCCCAGACACGATTTAACCCAAGCACAGGGCAAGTAAATATAGTACTAAAATAAAATTACCTTGAGAGAAACAAAAGTTATGGCCATTATAAATGTGAATTTCACATGTAACGATGAAGTTATTTAATAGATACTAAGAACTATGTATCTATTGGACATAACTACCTGCGTTAACTGTAAAGAAATGAATTAAAAATTTCTACACAGGACTTGTAGAATCCTCAGTATCTCAAATGGTTAGAGCATTCGTCGGCTTGAGACGAAAGGTTATAGGTTCAAATTCTGTCTGGGGTGATTTTTTTTTCTATTAACTTTTACGCGATAGTACTTATGGAGTTTTGGCGCCATAGAGAGAAAAGATGGTCGTAGTTTTTTCGTGATTATTGAATTTTCTTTTTGAATAATGTAACATTTCATATATTGAGTGAAATTAGTCAATATTGGTGACACTTCGTACAATTTTGCTTAGTTATAGTGCACAAGTGCAGAAATTATTACAAAATTATTGTACGATACACTGTATTTTCATCGTTCCCACAAAATCTCACTAAATGAGCTTTAGTGATGCGTCTGCCACTTTACTTAAGACCCTGACATGACTTTTTTTAACGACAAGTGACTAAGTTTGAATAATCTTAGCTCGATTATTAAAACGGATAAATTGTTGCAAATTTCAACTTGACTAATGCCAAATGCTAATACGCAAACCAAAAAAAACTAACTTTCACTTTTTACTAGAAGTACTTTGTGTAGCAGAAAAAGACATCCCCGTTGATGATTATTTCCCTATTTGAATGCAGGTACTTTGTCGTATTAATTATTTTGTTCGCGACTTGACAAGTGACTTTGAATAATTATACCTGCATAATAAGAAAAAAAATTATTTTTATTGAATAATTAACATTAAAATTTAAGTACCTAAGCCTTTCACAGTATTACTGCTTTTTAATTATTTTATTTAAATTAAGTTGTGTTTTTATTGAGAAATTAATCCCTTAAGGTTAACATAATGTCAGCTACCTTCTTAACGATCGCGTAAACTCCATAATTTTCCCAGAATTCGACAGCCTGGTCTAATAACGATGCAAATGATGTAGCAGGTGTGTTCAACTTCGGGCCCTAAACGAAAACTATCATCAAGTGCTCAGTTCCCTACTAATGATTAAGGGAATAGGTACATCCATTTTATGTATTTTTTCAGAAATTTCAGAAGGGAATGAGATAAATTTGACCCATATAGTGGTTTTTGAATTGTCCTTATTAAGGTTAATGCACGTTTAGACGGCTGGGACACGGTAATATTATCTATACAGTATTCTAACTTCATATAAAAGGACGACGCGCGAGCTATACCTACGCGTTCGGATCAAGGCATGCACGCGGTGTGCTGGTTTTCAATCAGTAACTGCGGGAATTTTTACTCGAAATAAGCACAAGTAGCTATTTAACATGACAAGTAGAATACATTGTACTGTTTTTGGTTGCACGAATTCCTCGAATTCCTATTCAAATTCGAATAACGCACCCAGAGATAGCTTTTTTAGATTATAGATTATTTTTATGATTAAAGGTACCGGGACTATAGTAAGAATACTTCGCCAACTTTTTAATTGTACTCAGCGATGATGTCGTGAAATACATAGACAAAATGGAGGCTATATTCCGAACTTCACTTAAAACTAAACATATAAATTGTAAAGTAGCTTCAAGTAAAATATATTCCTTTTTCTCCTCCTTGTCTATGTTTCCCAAAACAATTTTACATCACACTTTATACTCGAATGCGGATTTTTTATACACTCAAATATATAAATATATAATGACAAAGCATTTCGTACATCTCAGTTAAGGCACAAATATTTTTCGGTCGCAAATTTATAACACCGTTTTGTAATAAAGTCACATACATAAACATGGTTTTTTAATAAAATCTGTCAATCAAAAAAACCACTTGCATTTTTATTACACACTTTCTATCCAACTCACAAAGTATTTTAATAATCATATTAATATTTTAAATTGTTACTAAGAACCTATCTGTGCTAATAAATAAAAGTAATAAATTTACAATCTCAAAACTACATAGGTAGGTAACTGTTGGTAGGCGACAGAGACAGCCCTATCTCATGCTTACGTACCGCGCTTCTGTAGGCACTTATTTCAAGGACACGGCCGAGTTACAATACTGTATAGATAATATTACCGTGGCTGGGACGTCTGCACGCAAGAATCCACCTAGATCGCTTTTATACATGTTACAGGAGTAACGCACATTGTGCTAGGCCGCATCGTGTCGAATTTTTCTACGTCAAATTTTTGTCCCCGCAGCCTACAGTCACCAAATATGAGAGTAAAAACCACACCAAACCACAGATTACGATAAAAACGATATTAGTAATGTGAATAATTGTATCTATTTCTATGATGTGAATAAGGGGCTAATGACATTTTGACACTTAAGTTTTATACAAACAACTACAAAAGGCAGTCACAATTTCAATACTTGACGATTTTAAAGTAGAGTTACCATTTTTATTTTTACTCTTCTTTTTGGTACTGAAACTGAAATCCGCTGATGCGACGCAACTCGGATCGCATGAGTGTACATGGAGTATGCTTTGTAAGGTGATGCGCCCGACACACTCCAAATGTGCACTATCCTTTAATGTATAAATGTTCATGTAACGTAATCACGCACTTAATGTATAACGTAACGTAAAAATGTAATAAACATACAAAAAAAAAACACGCAGTGGAATTTGCAATCTCCTCCTATTTGAATCTAGTTGAATATCCAATTCATTCATTAATAACCCAAACTGAAATCCATACTGTAAATGTCAAAAGACCAAAACCTATGCCAATCTAAAAATTCCACGAAACAAGTGATTCCTCTCATTAGGAGCAGCTCGGTAGAGCGAAATTCGAATGCTATCGGTTGGACGCCATGCGGGCCGTCCGATATTTCGAACGATATCGCAACAAGCCAGTCTATGCTTGTTTACAATCGCAAGTTTACTTGATTACTAGTATTTTTTACTATGTACAAACAAAAAGAAGTAAGAGACTAGAAATATTAAAATAAGCCTGTCGGAGAAGGTCTTTTGAAAGAAAGAAAAAAAAATATTTGAGGAATATGAGTGTTACAAAATTACTTAAGCGTTCCTACATATTCTACCAACTTGTGGTGTGCAAACATTTTAATAGGTTTTTAATTATTTATTCACTATTTACTATTTACACCCTGTTTCTTTGTTTGTTTTGAGATTAAATGATTAATTATTAATAAGTACAAACAATTTTTAGAATGTAAATTAATTTATGCCAATCTACCGTAAACTGCCACCTTGACTTGTATAATAAAATTTTAGAATGGTTCATTCAGGAAATGTTTTGTAGAAACTTCATTCTTGGTGAGGTCTTATTAATTAAAGTAATATCTGTGTTAAGGTCTGTATTAAGGAGTGTAGTTGTCGAGGAGTTTTTCTAGCCATATCATCCTTAGTGGACAGGTACAAAACTATGGTATTTTAAAGTAGGAAGAGTTGGATCCCGGTTACCGACATGTTTGTTTAGGGATTTCTTTTCCTTACTATAGCCTATGTTAAGAAATAGTGGTATTTTTAAGGTAAATTATGTAAAATGTAATCAAACTTTAAAATATCTTAGTTATGCTGTTTAACAAATATGTTAAATTTAATCGTATATTTATCATGTTATCCGTTCAACTGCTCGCAGCCCCTAAAGGCCTCTTAAAAAAGAAAAAAAGTAGAGATATGATATCCATATTGGTACACAAATTAAATAACTCTAATACAATCGACAAAATTATGTGGTTAGTTTGGAGCAACTCGCTTGGATTAACAAACCGTTTTTCATTTAATGCACTGCTTTTCCGGATGCCATTATTTAAGTGCTTGATTACTATGCAGTTTAAAGCGTAACAGCTCGGGCCATCTTATATGTATTTAAAAAAGTATCTTCACGCCGATGTCCCCGAACAGGATAGCAAAGGTACAACGAGGGCACCCACGACTAGTCAAATCAATAATAATAGCAATGAAAAAGAATTCCAGGCGAACTTATTTTCATTAGAAAAGGTACACATTTTATTTATTTTGTTGCCCAATACGGGGATCCAACACATGACCTCAAGAAGTCAAGTCCAACGCTGAATCGCTAGACCGCAGATAATCTTAACAGCAACACGATGAGATGTACCTCAACACACACGCACACACACACACACACACACACACACACACACACNNAACACACTCGCGCGCGCGTACACACACGCACACACTTACACACGCACACACACGTACACACACGCACACACTTACACACAACCAGAGACACATACATGTCAAATTGATAACATGTATTTTTTCATCGAAGGTTAAAAATGTAAAATAACAAAGTTACAAAGTGTGATTTCTTGAATGAGAAATATTATCAATAAAATTATCCACAGGATTTGACTCATATACAAAATGGTCTCTTAGATCAAAGTAATATAATTCAAACGAGGCTCGAGCTCAGGATAACATGTTATCTAGCTGTGAGCTGAGCCTCGAATTTCCGCAACAACCGCTGCTTCGGACCAATTGCAATACCTATCTATCGAAATGCATTGAACATTAATTTATCGATATACCGATATCGATACATCTTAGATTAGGGTTATTGATAACACGTACTTATTGATCCTTCAAACTGTATGTTCTTTTAACACAAAAAATAAAAAGGGTTTTTAATATATTGCAACGTTAAGCAGATGGTGTTTTAGATGGTCAGAGCAAGCGCGCATACATCTAAGAGGTTAATTGTGCGTTGCCAACCTTAATTTTGAGTGTAATGAAGTATACCAGCTATTAACTTATCAAAATTTAAACGAAATTTTGTCATTGGGATGTGATGATCCTATCGCTTACTACTTGGTGAATCTAGTAATTAATATTAGTTTAATTTATTATCACCTGGCGGCCCGCACCAGCTTCGCATTTTTTGAAATATACAAGTAAACCTTCCTCTTCAATCACTTTATCTGTTAAAACAACTGAATCAAAATCTGTTGCATAGTTTTAACAAATTAAGCATACAAAAGGACATAGGGGCAGAGGAAGCGACTTTGTTTTATACTTAGTAGTGATTAATTAATAAGTATATTAATAATCTTGTTATTAAAATTGCAACCGTAAGTAAGACTAATTGATTGTCATATCAACAGCCGTATCTATAAAGCCATTGCTCGCCTTTGTCGTGTTTTGGTAATGAGAGAAAAGTAGTCTACTCTACTAACACAAGAATCTTAATATGTTGGCAACGAACCGTTAACATCTTTAATGTCTGTAGCTACTGATTATAAGGGAAGTCTCTCTGTTTTTTGTTTTATTAAAAGAAACTATTTTTTAAAGTTTTGAAAGAAGATAAAAAATAACTCCAAAGAGGATTAATCTTTCATCTTTCGCTGATGAAATATGATACGGGGAAAATGCTAAAATTAAAATAACATTGAAATTATTCCTATTTACTGTTGGAATAAAGCAAGTTTAATGTTGCTATCTACCGTTGAGCATTGTACTTCCGATCTATAGACGATATTTTGTCTATTTGTTGAAAAAGATACCTTTAGCATTGTCTGTTATGCATCTGCACCTATCTGTAGTACATTATACGAAATTTTGAGATTTTTTGTAGAATAGACCATCTGCCTTCCTACCAAAGTAAGAAATTGACGCCACCAAGAGACGCCAAAGGTGGTAATGGTGCGTTACCTACCTGATGACGAGATGTTAGGCCTCGAGCAAATGTAAGTTTACCGGTTACCTTATCTTCCGAACTAGAATACGTCAACAGTAAGCAAGGATGTTATGGCTGCAGAACCTCTAGCAATTAATCAGACATCACGGCGTTAGAAGACGGTAAGCCTACCACCACTTACTTATTCATGTCGTCATATTGTCAGTGCTTGACATTGACGTGTTCCAGTTCGGAGGATTAATTGGACAGTGAACTTAGTTTTGCCTTACCCTAATATTGGCCTCAGGTTGGCAACACACTATTACCACCTTCGGTGTCTCTAGGCCAGTCTTTCCCAAAGTGAGCGATAACGCCCGGTTGTGGGCGCTGGACGCCTCGAGGGGGGCGGCAAGAGGCCCAGAAAATAAAAGTAGCGTTGGATGACTTGAAACTCAAACTACTTCATATTTGAGAATTTACTGAAATCTTCAGGCTACACAACATCCATATTTATATATTATTGTAGAAATATAACTTATACACTTATATATAAAATAGGATAATGATTTTGAATAAGACACGCCTAAAATTGTCAAGTACCATTATTATTACTCTCTCTGCTAAGAAAAGTCTCGTTTAATTAAATTCCAAGCGAGACTTACGCGTTATTGAGGTGGTTAACATAAAAAAAAGTAAGGGGCGCTACAAATTTACTGACTTTTAAAGTGGGCGTTAGACGAAAAGAGTTGGGGAACCTCTGCTCTAGGCGATATGAATTTCTTACCATCAGAATCCGTCTGCTTGTTGCTTTCTAGTCTTATAAAAAAGAAGAGCGTTTAGATGTTATAAAAACTTGAAGCTCTTAGTACTTACACACTAAATTCAAATATGAACTGCAAACACTGGTCACAGTTAATATAAGATACGATTATAAAGAAAGAAGCTTACATTTTTGAACGCGAATAAAACCAAAGTAATGGTGTTTGAAAGAGATGTAGCCAGCACTGATGTAAGAGTTTTAGACGTAGTGCTGAAACAAGTGAATATAATTGTATATCGTGGTAATGCTTTTAGAAGGAATGGAATATATGGAATAGTGATAGATAAGCCATTTCAAGACGAGGTTTTGAGACAGGACGCTAGACTCGCTTTGCATAATTCTGTACTAATACCAATGCTGCTTGATGGAAACGAGAGTTGAGTATGTCAGAAAAGCACGAAAGTAGAAAAAATGCTGTCAAAATGAAAGTGCTGCGGAAAATATGTGGTGTTACGCTTGCTGATTGCATTCGCAAGAGTGAGATTGGAAATGAATTGGGTTTGGAGAAAGTGTTATTCTTAAAATTAGAAAGGGCATGTCCCGTTATTACGGTCATGGGAAAAGAATGGCAGATGAATGATTGATAAAAAAAGACATACTCGTACTATGCGAAAGTAGTGTTGTTATTCGGGGAGACCTAAGGTGACATTTTACGATCAAATCGATAATGTTTTATCCGAGGGTGGTCTCCGAAACAGGCGTGTTTGTTTGAATACACTTATAAATATGAAGGAAGCTAGGTAGCTCATGACATTTAGCACTCGATACTTTCTCCTTTGTCGTAAAGATATGTATGTATGTAAATACAAACATGTTATAAAATGCAGTATTCAGGAACACAGATGATATAACGTCAGGAGATAAACTTCATTCATTAGAGACGTGTATGAATTTTGGAGGAGGTCACACGCGTGTCGAGTACAAAGCTGTCGCTAATTGGAAACTGCGCGGACATTGCGAAACGGATGGTCAACTTTACACTGCAGGCCCGGAGTTACGGGCAACCTTACAAATTTAAATTCCTAGAACATTTCAAAAATATAATTTAAAGGCTAAAGTTATCGTTCCTTGTAATAAGGACTCTACTGCAAATTTTAAAATAATTTGTTTTATGTGATAAAACAGCGGACAACCAAACGTATCTCGCAATGGTAAGAGAATACCGTGACCTATAGAATTCACAAATGGTAGAGTGTGTTGTCACAGATATGTCGCTGTCCTGTGGCTGGGATGTTAGGACCTACTGTGCAAGTCTCTGAACCGGAACATGGCAATGTCATTGTGACATCAGGAATAGATAAGGTGGATCTCTAGCTAATCAAAGTGAAGCACGGCACTCTTCCAGTAGTACAATTTATTTAGAAACACTTGTACTTTCCACAATATATTTTATTTTTTATGGTTTAGCCAACCGGTTTCGCTATACAATCATCATCAGGGCTATATAACGGCTGAAGTTTTGTTGAAAATAATACCGCCTATATTGAGGAAAGTACAAGTGTTTCTAAATAAATTGTATCAAGAATGGAATTCCACCAAGCACTGACGATAAGAAGTATAGAAACTATCTTCAATGGTCTTATTCGTATAGAACCACTTAATCCTTGCTCGTCCTAGCTGCTTGGTAGGAAGGCCAATGGCCTATTTTACGCAGAGGATTAATGGAGACTTCCTACAATTTTTCAGGCTTAAATCTCCATAAATGCAATTAGAATTGCGTTTTTTCTGAACGCGGGTGTAGAACAACGTTGACCTAATTTTTCATGCACAAAGAATCTTTTACAGTATCGAATACACTATGTGCTTATTGGAATTTTCTATTTTCTTTGTACCAGCCTGCAAGCTCATGAAATTCCTTAAAGTATTGAATGTAGGAATGTTTACGTAAAGTATTTATATTTTTTATCACCTCTGTCTATTTTTATTTTTTTTATCTCCTCTGTG
>NJDC01001832.1:30359-40720 GCA_002245475.1 Calephelis virginiensis | reverse complement strand
AAATGCAGTATTCAGGAACACAGATGATATAACGTCAGGAGATAAACTTCATTCATTAGAGACGTGTATGAATTTTGGAGGAGGTCACACGCGTGTCGAGTACAAAGCTGCCGCTAATTGGAAACTGCGCGGACATTGCGAAACGGATGGTCAACTTTACACTGCAGGCCCGGAGTTACGGGCAACCCTACAAATTTAAATTCCTAGAACATTTCAAAAATATAATTTAAAGGCTAAAGTTATCGTTCCTTGTAATAAGGACTCTACTACAAATTTTAAAATAATTTGTTTTATGTGATAAAACAGCGGACATCAAAACGTATCTCGCAGTAGTAAGAGAAAACCGTGACCTATAGGATTCACAGATGGTACAGATATGTCGCTGTCCTGTGGCTGGGATGTTAGGACCTACTGTGCAAGTCTCTGGACCGGAACATGGCAATGTTATTGTGACATCAGGAATAGATAAGGTGGATCTCTACCTAATCAAAGTGCAGCACGGCACTCTTCCACTTGTACTTTCCACAATATATTTTATTTTTTATGGTTTAACCAACCGGTTTCGCTATACAATCATCATCAGGGCTATATAACGATAGAAGTTTTGTATCTTCACGCTAATTTCCCCGAAGAGGTAGGCAGAGGTACAACCAAGGCACCCACGACTAGCCGAAGACACTTAGTTTCACAATGTGATAGGTGGCAAGCCTATCGCCAACCGGGCACATTTCCAATCCCGACCAACATTTTTTTTAATTAGAAAATTGGAAAAATCCAATTTTCTTTTTGTTGGCCGACCCGAGATTCGAACCCGGGACCTCATGCAGTCAAGTCCAACACCCGGACCGCTAGACCACAGAAGAGAAGTTTTGTTGAAAATGTTGATGAAAGTACAAGTGTACAAGTAAATAAATTGTATCAAGAATGGAATTCCACCAAGCACTGACGATAAGAAGTATAGAAACTATCTTCCAAAGGTCTTATTCGTATAGAACCACTTAATCTTTGCTCATCCTAGCTGCTTGGTAGGAAGGCCAATGGCCTATTCTACGCAGAGCATTAATGGAGACTTCCTACAATTTTTCAGGCTTAAATCTCCATAAATGCAATTAGAATTGCGTTTTTTCTGAACGCGGGTGTAGAACAACATTGACCTAATTTTTCATGCACAAAGAATCTTTTACAGTATCGAATACACTATGTGCTTATTGGAATTTTCTATTTTCTTTGTACCAGCCTGCAAGCTCATGAAATTCCTTAAAGTATTAAATGTAGGAATGTTTACGTAAAGTATTTATATTTTTTATCACCTCTATCTATTTTTATTTTTTTTATCTCCTCTGTGGTCTAGCGGTCCGGGTGTTGAACTTGACTGCATGAGGTCCCGGGTTCGAATCCCGGGTCGGCCAACAAAAGGAAAATTGGATTTTTCCAATTTTCTAATAAAAAAATGTTTGTCGGGATTTGAAATGTGCCCGGTTGGCGATAGGCTTGCCACCTATCATATTGTGGGACTCAGTGTCTTCGGCTAGTCGTGGATGCCTTGGTTGTACCTTTGCCTACCTCTTCGGGGATATGGGCGTGAAGATTTATATTTTTAAAAATGTTATTGGCAACAAATATTTAGATATTTAACTGTCAAATTAGGATTAAAATAAAAATGAATGATGTTTCTAATTTTTTAATCTAAATAAAACAATCAAAATTAGTGGAAACATCAAATTATTAAACTATAAAAAAGGTTTATCATGTAAAAGGTTCAGATGTAAATGAAAGAGTTGAGAAAAAATAAGATTTAAAAAAAAATATACTCCTTTACCTACCCTTCCTTTTTAATCAACTCTTAAAAGGAGGACGTAATCAATTTCATTCCGTTTTTTCTGAATGTTGGCTACGCAATTATGACGATTCTTTTTTGAACGGTAGATTTGTCATTATCCGATAGCTTTTTAGTCACAATTATTGATATGTTAATTTTTATATACATAAGTGTACCTAGTAGAAAATTCAATACCTACCTACATGAAAATCGTGACACGATCTTTTGACAAGTTCCCAGTTATTAATAGGTTTTCGAAAATCTGTTTGCTTTTTTACTTTTTGTTTATTTTATTTAAATTTTAGCATGGGCGTGAGCATCTGTCATTTTTAAGCTTTGATTAATTTGCAACAAATTATTACTCGATATCGCCAAATTAGCATCATCAGTCGTCACAACGGGTCAACTCAGGGACTTAAGTAAAGCGGTAGCAACCTAGCTTATCGACTTTCAGTTAAGTTTCATTAGTGGTCTACCGTGGTGGTTGTCGACTACTCTAGTAACGTTCTGCACTCTCCGGGGTAAGCATCCATAATGACAATCATGTTTCGATCCGGAGGGTAGGGTAGCAGGTAGACTTTTTGAAGTGAAACTTCTTTAGAATCGTTGTGATTTCAAAACGGGTGCAACGGAAAATCGACAGGTTAGAAACACATATATATTCATCTCATTCTTTTGCAGGTAAGAGACACAAATATATATTGATCTTATTCTTTTGTCGATTTACTGAAATTTCACTTATATCGTGTGTGAATCGCACACATACTTTTTTTGTATTATAGGTCAGCGAACATGCACACGGCTCACCTGATATTAGGAGACAACCGTGGCCTATTGACACCATAGATTGTACAGGTGTGTCGATATACTGCGGCCGGGATGGAAAGCGTTTTGTGCAAGTCAACCGGCTACCTTATCCTCTGGATCAGAACATGGTTGACAGTATGGCAGCAAGAATAGGTAAGGTGGTAGATCTTTAACTGTAACTGATTTCTGTATAGAACTCTACCACCAGTCTAGTAAGCAATGACCCATAAACCTATGCCCGCCTTTTACGAGCTGCCTGGCAGGATTGCAGATATTCTACACAGAGGATAAGAGCAAACACCCCAAGTGCTAAAAATATTTTCTTTTTTTTATGATATTGAAAAGCAAACGAGCTGACGGATTTCCTGATGGTAAGAAATTAACGCCGCCTAGAGACACCAAAGGTAGTAATGGTGCGTTGCCAACCTGAGGCCGGGATGTTAGACCTCGAGCAAAAGTAAGTTTACCGGCTACCTTACTCTCCAAACCGGAACACGTCATGACGTTATGGCGGCAGGAATAGGTAAGGCGACGGTACTAATCCGGCTGAGTCGCTGCGAAACTCTACCACCTAGTCACATGTCACGGTGTTAGTGTCGGTAAGCCTATGCTCGCCTTTTACGAGCTGCCTGGCAGGAAGGCAGAGGGTCTATTCTGCAAAGGAGCCCGGACCAACACGGGAAAAAAACATAAATGTTTGCATGAAATTGAGATTCAAGAGTAATCTTACTTTGTCCATCTTTTCTCTGTATCCCGACTTCCTCAAGAACTAACTCAAGCAATGAATTACAATTTAAAAAAACTTGCTATAACAAAATTGTAGCGTGAAACTAAATTTATCTTTCTATAGTAACACAATTCTTAAATAAATAATTTCAATTATTTTGTTTATTTGATGCCACGAAATGTATATTGGAGTTGAATTTTTAAAGCCAATGCCATTTGGCTCAAAGCCAAGCCTCACCGCGACACAAGGGTTATTAAAAGTTAAACTTTGTAAATACTTGCGATTGTAAAGCAATTTGTAAATTTTTAATCTGACGTGAACATCGCACGGGTTAGTGAAAATAATGAAGGCATTTTCATTATGCATGGTTTAAACGTAGTAAGACTAGAATACTTATTCCGATTTATAAGCACATCGTCGAGGTAAACAGCAGTGTTTATGCATTATGCATTACTATTTATTTGTCCGCGTTGTCGTCAGCATAGAATAATCACAATTTTCGTACAAACTTTCAAGTTTCATTGCCTATTATTTCCCGTGTTGGTCCGGGCTCCTTTGTAGAATAGACCATCTGCCTTCCTTGCCAAACAGCTCGTAAAAGGCGAGCATAGGCTCGCCGTCACTAACACCGTTACTTCTGACTAGGTGGTAAAGTTTAGCAAAGACTCGCCTGGATTGGTACCATCGCCTTACCTATTCCTGCCGCCATAACGTCATGACGTGTTCCGTTTCGGAGGGTAACGTAGCCGGTAAACTTACTTTTGCTCAAGGCCTAACATCCCGGCATCGGGTTGGCAACGCACCATTACCACCTTTGGTGTCTCTAGGCGGCGTGAATTTCTTTCCCTCAGGAAATCCGTCTGCTTGTTTGCCTTCCAATATCATAAAAAATACCTTATTTGCTCTTATAGATTATTCATTACTCTAAATGTATAGCGATGATGTCACCACACACCGCCGGCCGTCGACATTAAGTGTATAATCCTTATCTTGAACGAATGCTTTTTACTTCATTCTATTTCTACGGTAATTTAACTCCACTTTCACAAAATATATCACATTTGTCCCTCGTGCGTTTGCTCACGACAAACATCTAGAAAGGATTTTGTTTGCTATGCTCTTAACAAATCCGTCGTCTGCGGCTCGCAGGAAACGCTGGAAATCTCTCTTTAGCAGTATTGCTTTCAATTAAATCTAACTGTTGATTTTTGTTTTAGAAACGTTTATATATAAAAGCTAATCAAGTAAAGTATCTTCACGCCCGTATCATAAAAAGTAAGGTAAAGGTACAACCAGAGCATCCACAACCACAACCAGCTGAAGATACCCAGTCCTAACATTGAGATATAGGTGACAAACCTATCGCCAACCGCGCATATTTGCAATCCCACTTCAAGTTGTTTTTATTACAAAATTTAAAATGACATTTCATTTTCCTCACCCGAACCTGGAATTGAACCCTTACCTTATGAAGTCAAATCAACACCCGACCGCAAAACCACGGAGGCAACCTTTTAAAGGGCTAAGTGGTTTTGTGGTTTAGCGTTCCGGTGCTGGACTTGACTTCACGAGGTCCGGGGTTCAATCCCCGGGATGCACAATGATGAGAAAAATGTGTTATGGCAATGGGAACACCCTATGTGTCTTTACCTTGGTTTATTTTCTATAGAAGATACTGAAATTTCAGAATCTTCTAAAAACCTATAAAGAAAAAAATTCATTTTACCAAAGTTAATTAATATTTGACATTAAAAAAAAGTATTTTCACACCCATATCCACGAAGAGGAGGGCGGAGGCATAACTATGTACCCAAGACTAGCCGAAGACACTAAAGTCCCACAATGTGATAGGTGGCAAGTCTTAGGCCAGCGATGCACATATACAATCCTAGGCAACTCAGTTTTTTATTAGAAAATTGAAAATTACACATTTACTTACATTTGTTGCTCGATTGATCGAACCCAGGATATAGTCCTGCAATCATGTCCAATGTCAGACAGTTAGACCACAGAGTCCAAATTAAAGGATAAATTTAAAGATAGAATTAAAGTACAGAATCTTCTATCATGTACGAGTAAAACGAATATCTACTTTGTCTAATTCTATTTCGCGGTGATAATATTCGAGCCCACTTTCTCATAAGTGATATCCGTTTATCCCATTGGTGAGTTTGCTGGCGAAAGGATTTTATTTGCTCTACTTTTAACAAATCCGCCGCCTGTAGTTTGTAGGAAATGCTGGAAATCTCTATAACCAGAGTTGTTGTCAATTTAATAAATTTGTTAAAATATATCTAAGAATTTTTAAACCGACTTTATACAAGCTCAAGGGTCTGGATTGGCTTTTTCTAAACTCTGGACTTCTGAATTTGAGCAAGAATTACTAAACAACAAAAAATCTTGTTTTCTTCATTTCGAACTAGCTGTTGCCCTCTATGTGTGTACCAAATTTGATGAAAATCGGTTCAGCAGTTTGTTCGTTAAAAAGTAACAAACATACAAACAGACAAACTTTCTCATTTATAATATTAGTATGATAGGATAGGATAACACACATACATATAACATGTACTAATGCACCCATACACACTCACAGGACACAGGTATACATAGCTTTGTTAGTGCATAGTACACATAACTCTAGGCCTTGTAATTGGGAATGTAGAACATTTGCGATTCATTGGAAGCCGTGTTTGACGTGAGATGGCAAACGATCTAATATTAATGCGTCATTAAGGTGTAACCACATTTGACGTGTGTTTCGTGGATTTTGTGGGTGGTTTTTTTCTGTCAGATCATATTATTACAAAACTAAAAAATTGAAAAATAAATATTGCTGGCTTATCTCCTATAATGGTTTCAACCAACCATGTTTGAGTAATGGCCTTTAAGTTAGCCATAAAGTTCCCGAAATGCTAGGATCGTTCTGTGGTAACCGGCTTGTCAGAATAGTTTTTAAATGGCCACCTATACTCCGTGAAAAAAATGCAACAAGTGGAAAGGGGAGATTCTTTACATGTTACTTTAAAATTGTGAATAATATAAAAATGTGAGATTGTCAATAACCCCTGATATTTTAGGGTTATTTAAGTTGCTAACAATAAAAAAAATTGAGCCGTCGCAGGACGCTTGGCAGATGTGAAATATCGACATTATTTTGTAAAAGTAATGTGCAAAAAATAGCAGATTGTGATAGGAACTAAAAGTCATAATGATAAAATAAAATATTACGATAGGAGAGAATCGCACAGTCGATTGCGCATGGCGACGCGTCGCCACACCGTACACACTACTGCATTTAGACTGTATACTAGCAGCCCGTCCCGGCTTCGCACGGGTGGACAAATGTCTAATTCCTCATAGAAATAAGGCACCCTGTGTGCATCAGCAATAATGACTGCTTCTAATAGTAAAATGTTTTTTCAAATCGGTCCTTTAGTTTTGGAGCCTATTAAATACAAACAAACACACAATCAAATCTTTTCTCTTTAACATTATAGTGTGGATGATATACCGAAAGCAGCTCCACTTACCGGATCCAATGGTATTTTGAAACCATACAGAAAACTATCGAAATATCCATTTAAAATTTAAAATCTGTTTAACCGTTTAGAAGTTAGGTATGTGAAATAGGTAAGTACGGAAGGATCATTTTTACGACGACCTATTACCCGTTGTCCCGTGGAAATGAAGCATAGTCCTGCTTTAAAAATTAGCCTATGTTCATCAAGGATAGTATTTGCTTTCAATCGTAAAATAACTTTCAATACTATTAAATACAAACAAACCGTCAATAAAATCTTTCCTCCTTATAATTGGTGTATCTATCCTGTCAAACGCTCTGAGTATGCTCGTAGTGACCCACATTACGGCGATTAATTTTTATGTACGTGTATAGAAAAAAATATTTGCTCTGCATACCTAATACGTTTCTGAGAAACAGTGGAAAAGCACAAAACTTCAACCCAATCGGTGAAGCCGTTTAGTAGTTGACATACCGACAAAAGTGCCACACGAAAGGGTAATTCTCCCCTATTCCCGTTGTCCTATTACCGGTTTTCCCGTAGGAATGAAGCATGCTACCGAGGTAAAATCCTATTTTTATTAGCGGTAATGCGAGTTTCGAATGGAATAAGAATTTAGCAAATCCAGCAGCTTTAGAGCCTATCCAATACAAACAAACAAACAATAAAATCTTTCTCTTTATTATTAGTATAGATTACATTATCTGATTAATTCTGTTATTCTTCTACCTGAGCGAAGCCAGGTCAAGTCGCTAGTGTGATACAAACTCACGTGGTGTCGTCGGCCGTCGCGCACTATACGCGCGATTTATAATTACATTTTTAATTTTGTAATATCTTTTGAATGGAGTTTTCGATTTGAATAACTCAAAAAGTAATCTCAAGGTATTGAAACAGTCTTCAATATGAAATGATTTTTTTAGAATAGGATAAATAAGAAGGTATAGATAAAATGTTCTGAATACCTACCTATTACCACAATTTTTAATAACTTTTAAAATGTATAAAAGTGGTTATATTGCGTAACTGTAATAGTTAGATATATGGTGTCGTGATTTTTTTATAGATATTAATAGGTTCTTTAATATTATATAACATCTTATACTGCTATTGTCAATGGTTTTCGCAGCGCATCCGGGGACAGACATTTTATAGCTAATTTTTTAACACCTTGTGTTACATTTTTGAATTTTCTGTAGGGATCCCTAATTTTTTCTAGTTACAAATATAGCCTTTGTCACTCAGGGATAATGTAGCATTTTGGAGGGGAAAGAATTTTTGAAATCGGTCGAGTAGTTTCGGAGCCTATTCATTTCAAACAAACAAACAAAAAATCAAACCTTTCCTCTTTATAATATTAGTATAGATACATACCATCATATAACGTCGCAACGCGTCGCCAAGCCAGAAATCTGTTTTACGTGCGCCTGTAGATGTTTCACATCAATAACACTAAATTAAAAATAAACTTGATTACCTCTAATATAACCTACACTTAGTGTAGCTTACAACCATCTCGATCATGTCAACTTTCAAACAAAATCCGCATCATAATCGGTCAATCCGATCAAAAGTCAGCTTTTGATCGGATTGACCGATTAATTATAATGCACAGGCCGACACACACACATGACATATCGTCTAGTCAATCATAAGGCAGTTATAAAAATCCAGTTTTACGTGATGATAATTACTTAGTGATCGGAAGAAAAATATACGCTATTTTTCTATTTAAAATATTGAAACGACTAATGAGAGCGCAAAGTGACGTCTGCCGAATCTCCATTTACCGTTTGTTGCATTTCCCCATAGAATAAAATACTTAGGTACCAAACATTTTATCTGCCTATACCAATTTTGTGACTAAAAGTTTAATGGGTTAGGAACATAAATGGTACTCTTGTCAAACACAACCAATAAATATTTTGCAATTTTTCTAGGTAGTTTATATCATTTAAGTATTTTATTTACCTTTAACTAGTCTTCTTGGCGTCATCGGCAAAAAATATGGCCGCAGTTTTTATTTTGTTTATTGTGTAATTAGTTATTGTTTGCGCAAGCGCGAGAACGGGCAGACATATTGTTCCATAGAATATAACAACAGTACTATAATTTTTTCTATAAACAAAACGCATTTCGGGTCTCATCATATAACCAATTGACCGATCTACAGTTACGTCGCAAACAGATTTCAATTCTAAAAAAATGACACCTACACACATAGATAAGATGTCGTTATTATTATTTATAACACATCGTTATCAACTAATTGGGTAGTGGGGCGCGTCATTTTGGATTAAACGATTCTCCACCTGGACTGGAAAACGCTACGCTCTTTAAAGAACTTAATGTAGGTTAACCTTAAACGTTAAGACTGGAGCAATTAAAGTGTTAACTTTGTATTAACATCTCTAAGTAGACGATTGTGGAATAATTCTATTATTTTAAACGGTTATAAAAATGTTGACCGACATTATCAGTAATGTAATCCTTAAATACGTTAATAGATAAAAAAGGTCTAACGAACAATATTAGTCTCAGTGATAGAGTCTAGCTACCCTTGACGCTGATTGTTGCCACCGGTTTGACCTTCCCTATTGGTACCATGTACCACTCGCCGTTGTCACTTCCAATTTCAGTAGTAGGTTAACTGGTCTACCTACTTAAGTAAATACGCTTAACATTTATACTTCAGGTTGGCAATGGATATATTTTTTTTATTTCAACAGGTGGTATATATTGCTTACTATCAGATGTGTCTGTTTTCCTTCCAATAAAAAAAAAATATTCATTTGCGCAAGCAAAGTCATGATTACTAACATGCTTAAACAATAGCAAAAAATAGAACAAAGGAACGTTGTTAAACTGAAATATTTTTAAAACAATTCAAGAAATACTTTAAGCTGGATGTCAAAGCTGCTTTGTAGAGCTTAAAGCTTAGCTCGGAAGCTTAGGACGAAGCATTAATAATGCAATATAAGCCCAATGAAATAGTCGTCATTGTTTTATTTTTATAAGTGTTTTTAAAAATTAGGATTTGTTTGACATTGCTTTCGGGCGATTTGTCGATACCAAAAAGAGTACTTTGGTTTCAAAACATAACTTGTAAAAATAAAGATAATATATCATTATTTTCAGTTGATAGCGGTACATTTAGTTTGTGTGCTTATAAGGTATATTAAACGGAAATAGTCTGACTAGGTGGTGGAGATCAGCGTCTTCTGATCTGGATTAATTCCATTCCGAACCTTATTCCTGGCAGGACATAGTTCTTACTAACTAACGTCGTGTTGTAGTTCAAAAGTCAGGATACTTCAGAGACTTACTACTTACTTATTAATATATGTTTTAAACGCATTTATAACTGTAAAAAAAAAGTATCTTCACGCCCAGATCCCCGAAGAGGTAGGCAGAGGTACAACCAAGGCACCCACGACTAGCCGAAGACACTAAGTCCCACAATGTGATAGGTGGCAAGCCTATC
>NJDC01001832.1:0-26729 GCA_002245475.1 Calephelis virginiensis | reverse complement strand
GTTACACAGGCTATAATATCAATTTAATTTTACTCCTACGTTAGTCTATGTTTATCAATAAGACGGTAAGTGCAATGCAACTATAAATGACTTTGATATCTACATACATACATATCTTCACGCCAAGTCCCTTACGGTGTAGGCAGAGACTATCGAGTACCAGACCTCATGATCCTGACAAACCTGTCTTGCTTCCTTCACATTCATTACCCTTTTCATACAAACACGCCGGTTTCGGTGACTCGTGACACCACCCTCGGATAATATCCGATGGATCTGATCGTGAAATGTCAGCCTTGGTCTCCCCGGGTACCTACATCCATCCACATTCGCATTGTATATCTGCTTTGTCAATCTTTCATTTGTCATTCTTTCCACATGACCGAACCAGCGGAGCATGCCCTCACATTTTTAATCCCCCTATCATAGCACCAAATATCTGTTATCAGCACTAAATTAGCACTAATTTAGCACTAAATTATTAGCTGATGTACCTCTCGTTCCAACTGTATATGGCGCGGTCACGAATGGTACACTGCTAGCTTAATGAAAAGTTAGCAGTGTTCTCATTTTTAGTCCCCCTATCACAGCACCAAATATCTGTTATCAGCACTAAATTAGCACTAAATGAGCACTAAATTTTGAGATATAATACGAGTGTTTCTGCCGACTTGACCTTTTTAGCTTAACAGACGTAAATATGTTGATATTGTTATAGACAATGGTTAGATTAGTTGATAGAAATTAAAAAAACTCCGTACCAGCAGCAGCAATATCTATGGTATCAATAGACAATGGTTTTCTCATATCATCACGAAGGTTATCTGCAAGTCCGATTCCTCGTAACTTAAAATAAGTTTTTAGTAAAAATGTGTTGTTGCGACAAGTTTTATTTGTAAAGGATTTGTGCTTTAGATTTGAAAAATGTTATTCAAGACGTATTGAATAAGCCCAAATACGATAGGATAATGTTAGAAATTTTAGAAGTTGCTATGACCATGTTCCGCTTCGATTGTCACATGAGTTCCATTATATCATAACATTTCATATTCGGCTGTGTGAATGTGAAGTTGCTGTTGCGAAGTTTCAAGTGGATTAACGTATACTTTGTAAAAGGCAAACACAAAAAGAGGCAAAAATCCTTTTCCATAAATCTAAGTCCCTATATCTGAATTTTAACAGATCTCAGTGAAATATCAGCCTCGTGTTCCGAATAAGAGATCTAGTGCCAGCCCTCGTATTAGCATATCGTTTGACGTTTCAAAAGCAATTTTATTGCTATTGTTATCAGCGACGCGCAATGGAATTTAAACAATATATCAAAGGTCATTGAATATGGAAAATTGTTTCGAATCCATTGTTCGCTTTCAAGAACTTTTTTTGTAATTGTTTGAATAAATGCTTCAGTCGATGTTTTAATTGTGATTGCTTTGATATTAATTTGAAGGACCCTTATGGACAAGTGGTTTGTAAATAAAATTGACGATTTTTTAATTAAGCCCGTAATTATATGTTTTAAATTGCAATTAAGACACTTTTCCTGGTAGTCAGAAAGCTATAATGGAAATTTGCTCAACTAAGATGCAATGTAAAAATTAACTAGCTACCCAACTTTTTAACCGTAACACGACAATGATGCACACTATTGTCATAACGCGTAAAGAATATTCATGGCGATGGTTCCCATCCGAATAAATGTTCGCAATACTGCCCCCTATATGTCACTGGAATGTTAATAGAATGTCAACTAGTAGCCACTGAATTTAAGTCAGTGCAAAAATTCAACAGTTTTATAGAATAAACTAGCAGTTACACGCAGCTTCGCCTTCGCAACTTGGCTTTTACTGCACCGATTGTGATAAAACAAAGCCTATGTCACTCAGGGACAATGTAGCATTCTAAGGCTGAAAGAATTTTTTAAATCGGTCAATTGTTTCGGAGCCTATTCATTTCAAACAAACAAACAAAAAATCAAATATTTACTCTCTATAATATTAGTATAGATAACATGATATGATTTTTCTGTTCAAAAATAAAACTTCACTTCGTCCACTTTAATTTTCGGTATTAGAGGGCAAAATAGCGAACAACTTTCTTCATATTACACAAAACACTGATCACTCAACACGAGTTGAAAATTATTCGTTGCCAATCTAAGGCTGAGTCTAAGGCTAACTCCAGATTAAGTAAGTTTTATCTTATCCTTCAGCTTGACAGATGACCATTACAAGGAAGATGACTGTTATTTTTTTTTGTAGAGATAAAATGCGATAAAAAATGAATATGACGCCCTCTCAGAGTATATTTCGAAAGTAGTCTAACACGAATTTAATCTTAATTATGTTATAAATCGAAGAATAATATAGTCTGCTACTGCTGATTTCAATAAGCTACGTACAGTTAGAGATACTGATAAGATATGTTATTGAAATTGTCAGACTTTAAATTTTCATTGGTTGAGGAGTAAGCGTATAAATATATAATAATTGGACTTGACTTTATGAGATCCCGGATTCGAAGCCCGGGTCGGACAAAAAGAATATTTGGTTTTTCCAATTTTCAAAAAGATGTTGCTCATTATTGGACATGTGCCCGGTTGGCTATAGGTTTGCCACCTGTCACATTGTGGAAGTTAGTGTCTCCGGCTAGTCGTGGGCTGGGTAGTTCGGCTGGTTGTGCCTCTGCCTACCACTTCGGGGATATGGGTGTGAAGATACTTTTTTACTTAAGTTAATAATCAAAGGGGTTGCTCGGTTCGATTTGAGGGCTAGGCTAAGCATTTTTTTTAATGATATTGGAAGGCAAACAAACAGACGGATTGCGAACTTGTGTTAGACCTGGTGGCAGGAATAGGTACGGCGGTGATAACAATCCGGGCGAGTCACCTAAAAGATCGTCACGGTTTTAGTGATGTTAAGACTATGCTCGCATTTTATAAGCTGCCTGGCGGGAAGGCGGATGGTCTAGTCTGCAATGGAGCCCAAGCCCAACACGGGAATGAGGTGAAAATGAAAGATATATTACTAGATTTGAGTGTTTTTTAAGTTGTTACAGAATTTATGTTGGATATATGTATAGTGTGTACTAGTACTGTTATCGCGTCACAAGAGTATAATATACTTGGGTACATGGGGGGTAAGATCAAACTGTGCAATTTCTTCGTAGAAGCATAATTGTTTTTTTGTCTCAAAAATATACAGCATAAGTTACTTTTTATTAGATCAGCTATTTTTCAATGAAAGTTCCGTCAACATCGGTCTAGCCGTTTCAGAGATTAGCCGGAACAAACAAACAGAAAGACAGAATATAAATGTAAATGTGCCGGCAGAAGTAAATACAAGAATATAAACGTTGAGCATTTTTGATATTTTGGAATGGTTAGGGAATAATTTTGCATGAATTGCTTCAATTATCAGTATGAAAGTACTATCATTCATGTGGTAAAATACAATATTCATATATTGCGCTATCGTACACAAACCTATATATATTGTATCTGCGCTTGCGCTATCGTATTCGCGCAAGCACCCTGCGCTGTCTTAGGAATTTTCCATCAGGTCACTTGTCCTGATGCGAGTTTAGAAGTTTTAACCCATTTAAAAAAAAATGCGCAAAGCCGGTAAAGAAGTTTTCACTTCAAAGAATATCTTAACACAACTAAATTATTTTAATTAATTCTGGACTTGTAAAATTAATTGAGTGACGTTTAATTATTGTTAAGATGATCTCTACTCGATATAGATAAGTGTGCTTGTTATAATTTCAGAATCATATGAAATGTCGAGAATAATATTACCTATGAAGTTGGACCGAGTTTCGTCCCCGAGGCGACATCTGTCGGTCCTCATTATGTGAATTATGGATGAGTCAAGGCACGACTAGTAACGACATGCAGATTAAGCCACAGCGTCGTGGTTATACATAGAGTTTGGAAACAAAATGGATATTCCATTTCACTGTTCTAGATTATATGCAACAGTAACGCTCAAAAACTTTTTTCTTTGCCTTTACTTGATTTTAGGTGGGGTAAGTCTTCTTATTATAAATTTCAACTCACCGTCATCTTAAGTCTTGTTTTCTTCTCTACTTAATAGGAGCTAGTGCGATTGGACTCTTTAAGAATAGGTAAGTGCTGCCATCACTTTTTACAATAATATAGATGACTAGCTGTAGCCTGCGGTTTTACCCGCGTTTTCAAAGGAACCCGTGTGATGTCGGGATTAAAAGTATCTTAAATGTTAATTTAGGCCACAATCTATCTATGTTCCAAATTTCCCACAAATCCGTTCAGCCAATAGAGCGTGAAAGAGTAACAAAAATTCACACATACATTCTCAAAAACTCTCGCATTAATAATTTAATTAGGATATTATATTTACAAAAATATATATATCTGATAGTAGTGAAATAACAAAAAACCTGGATGAGATGTTCAGTAAATAAACAATTCCTAATCAAGGACTTTAATCCGTATTTATTGACAACCGAAAAATTATTTGGTGAATCCAAATAGGTCAGTGTTAGCTGTTTTGTTCGTTTTACTCACACCTAATAATAATTGATAAAATGAGAACATTAACTTAGTCGTATTAACTAAATATGCAATACAAAATACACGCAATGCAAAATGCAAAACGAAGAAAACTTCAAGATTTTTATTAACCATCTAGACTATCAGAAACAGGCACTGATTGATGGCTTAATATTAAAAAATTAACATGTGTTTGCAAAGGACAAATATGACATAGGAAAGGTAACTGGTTATGAAGCACACATTGATCTTCAAGTAGAAAAATATTGCAGTAAAAGGCCGTAAGGCACAATGGAAGACAAGCAAGAAATTGAAAACCAGGTTGCAAAATTACTGGAAAAAAATATAATAGAAGAGTCATATAGCCCATTCGCGGCACCAGTTACATTGGCCTACAAAAGAGACGAAAATAAAAGATCAAGATTGTGCATAGATTTCAGGGAGTTAAATAAGATAGTTGTACCTCAGTCACAGCCTTTTCCTCTTATTGAGGACTTAATTGTAAAAACAAGAGATTGCAAGTTTTTTTCAACATTAGACCTAAATTCAGCATTCTGGTGTATACCTCTGCGTGTCACAGATAGACACAAAACTGCTTTTGTGACACAAGAAGGACACTATCAATGGACATGTTTACCATTTGGCTTGAAAACCTCACCAGCCATATTTCAGAGGATAATGTGTAACATTATACGGAAGCACAAACTTGGAGAGTTCACAGTATGTTTCATCGACGACATTTTATTATTCTCAAAGTCATTTTCAGATCATCTCAGTCACCTGAAACAATTATTTCAAGCAATAAAAAGTGAAGGTATGAAACTAAAATTCTCTAAATGCACATTTGCATCAGACTCAGTCAAATACTTAGGTCATGTAATACAGAATAATTCAGTGAGACCACTGAAAGACAATTTAATATTAATTAAAAATTTCCCAACACCAAAAACACAAAAAAATGTGAGACAGTTCTTGGGGAAAATTAACTTTTATCATAAATATGTACCAAATATAGCAAGTAAATTTGAACCACTGCATAATCTTTTAAGAAAAGGACAAACTTTTAACTGGACTCAAGCACGCCAAAAGTCATTTGATGAAATGAAACAAGTATTATGTTCTCAACCAATTTTAACAATCTTTGATCCAAACTTACCTATCCACATTTATACTGATGCGAGTATACTAGGAGTAGAAGCAGTTTTAAAACAGCCACAACAAAACAACGAAGAAAAACCAGTAGCATACTTTTCAAAAAAAATTGGACGAAGTACAAAAAAGAAAGAAAGCTATATACCTAGAATGCCTGGCAATCAAAGAATGTGTTCAATATTGGCAACATCTGTTAATAGGTAAAAAATTTACTGTATTTTCAGACCACAAACCGCTAGAGAACATGAACATAAAATCTAAGACCGATGAAGAGTTAGGTAATTGCCTGAGCAGAAATCCAGTTCTTGAACCAGAGGATAACACAGAGGAACAACTAAAAGTAGTTAACGCAATAACATTTAAAGATATCTTACAAGATCAATTGAAAAATGAATATATACTATGCAGGAAAGACAAGTTACTAACAGAAAACAATATTTACTACTACTACTATAAGCAAAGTAGCAACACACAGTCGACTCAAGTAGATATGACAAATGGCGTTGCCTATCTGAGACTGATAGGCTAACTCATGAGTAAGTAAATTTACGACTATATTACCCTCTAATTAGGAATACGGCCACTACAGTAAAGATAATTTGATTGATTTGATTAACCAAAACTTGAATCTAAAAAAGGATCAATAAAATTGGTACCTACAGTGTACAAAAGTCTGTGCTTATAAGTAAACATAAAAAAACCGGGTTGCACTCCGGAAGTGCCGGCAGAAGTGAAAACTTTAATATTAGCTTTGTGTATTTATGATATTTTGGAATGGTTAGGGAATAATTTTGCACGAATAATTTTGATTATCACTATGACTGTGAGAGAGAGAGAGTAAGAGTAGAATTAACTAGAGTCGAGTATATAAATACAATTAATAAATACGGATAAAAAAAATAATAAACTACCACATCCAATGTTATCGTACGTCCATGCCGCGGCTTGTTTTCGCAGTGTCTCACATTAATTTATTCTACCTGTGATCTCGGCACAGTTTGAGTTTGACTTGAGGCACATTTTCCACAATATCACGTAAATTCGTTTGATCCACATACTGAACTCGGTTCTTCGTAATTGAGTGTTCAAAGGCGTAAAGAGAATAATAAATCTTTTATGTCTAATGTTCGTTATGTCTACTTTGGTTTTGTATTAAGCTAAATGCTAACCAGGTTAAAGGTAAAATTACATTTTTGGACTTTAAAATAAAATGAATATGTCAAAGTATTTTTTTTTTGTTCTTGTCCTGTGCTTAGATTGCTGCGGTTAAATTTCCACAAATTTTAAAGGTGTCCGAAGTTTTTGTTTCAAGTATTAATATTAAAACCGGCCAGGTGCGAATCGGACTCGCACACGAAGAGTTCCGTAGGTACTATCATCTATAATAGAAAGTCGCGTTTGTTGTATGAGAGCCCCCTTTAATATTTACTTTATTGTTATTTAATTATTTATTTTTAAATGTAATATACAAGTAAATATTCTGATAAAATTTGAGGCGTCTACCATTTACCGTTTTTAATATTGAGCAAAATAAATACGAAATATAACATATATATTTTTTAATTTTTAGTATTTGTTGTTATAGCAGCAACGGAAATACATCAGTTGTGAAAGTTTCAGCTTTCTAGCTATCACGGTTTATTAAATACAGCCTGGAGACAGAAAGACAGACAGACAGTAGAAGCTTAGTAATAGGTTCCGATTTTACCCTTTGGGTACGGAACCCTAGTAATGTTTTTAATAAAAAAATAACAAGTAGGGTCCAATTTTTAGCTGATGCTATTTTAAAGAAATTAAAAGTGGTTGTAAGTATTAGGATACCTATACATTCGTATACATAGACACAAACATGACCACAAATTCAGATATAGACACAGGCACATAGATGTTGACAGAGAAATCATTTATTATCAGGAACACAGAAACATCTCTCGCTTTTGTCGTCTAGTGGGCCACTGTCGGCGTTGACTACATGAGATCTCGGGTTCCATCCCTGGGTTGAGAAACCCGAAATTTTCTTTTTAAAATTCCTATTAATAACAAAGTTACAAGTAAGAAGGTAAGTACATATATCAATTATAACAGATGTAAAATAAGCCTTTATTTTGCTAATTCCGCGTAAGCAGTGTAACTGTTGTGGCAAATAAGAGTGTGTCTCGTGTATCATCTTTTGTAAGGTATGGTAGGCTTGTCACATTCTGTATCATTTGGAGGATTATTTGCCTCAAAAGTTACATTACTTACGTGTAATTAGCAAAATAAAGGCTTATTTTACATCTGTTATAATGGATTTTCGCAAAGTAAGGCCTGATTCAACAAAATAATTATAACATTGTTACACCAGAGTAGCCACATTTAGCTGATTGTACCTCTGCTCTCCTTTTCGGGGATAAAGGCATGAAGGTTTCTTACAGAAACATTTACAAAAAAAATATCCCTACAAAAATTTAATCTAACCAAAACGTAAACAAATTACATGCTGTATTTAGGATGTCAGCCAAGGATACCATTACATAAAAAAATAAATAGATAAAAAAATAAATTAAATAACATCCAAATCCGGAAATTCAGATATCGAAATATTCATCACACAAATGCCTGCCTCATTTGGAATCAAACCCGAGCCTCGCAGTACGCTACTCCCTCGACAAGAGAGGTGGTCAAAATGAAGTTTTAGTAGGGAAGAAATTAGGTTGATCTAACCGTAAAATCCAAATGTCGGTACAAATATAAAGAAGTCAAAAGTGAGGACAAGTGTAGAGACACAGACAGAAAGACACACGCAGACAGACACATATACGGATACAAACACAGGTAGTGGAAATAATTTATTCCCAGAAATACAGAAACATTCGCAAAATGAAGTTTGAACTTTCTAACTTTATCACCTCTGGGAAAGAGTTGCTGACTGAAGCGTGTGACTAAAATAAATTTTCCAGTAGGGACAACGCTGGTTTCTGTCTGGTTTATGAAAAAGAGGTTTTAGTCCATCATCCATTCCTATGTCCATATTAAAGTTTTAGCGAGGAATGTATTTACAAAATGTATACAGTTTTTGTTTCCGTCCGTCGCACGTCTTTTGTATTCTCCACACAATGCACGTCATGCAGAACTTTTCAGCTGGTTTTGTCGTTTCACGTTTCAAATGCATGCTCTGAATTTGTATTAAGTTATTCATATGTTTCATGATAATAGTACGTTTTTACGAAATAAAATGCGTATGGGGTGCGTCTAGGGCTTGTCTTTTGTCCGTTCCATACGCATTTGATTTCATGAAATACGTACTATTACCATGAAACACATGATGTGCTTTTATAATATAGTACGTTTTTCACAAAATAATTAAGTATGACGGCACTTGTAGGCTGTAGCCCTGGCAACGGCATATTATTAAGTGGCGTTTGGTTGTCACTCAGTTATCATTTGTACAAATCAACTGTTTTCTTTTAAATTTTCCTACCCACGAGCACCCCACAGATTGAAGATATGGCAAGGAATATTGATGAAGGATCTCATGCGTCTATAATTAAGTACTATAAAACTGCAAAAACCGACTCCAACTATTTCATTGGGTACATTTTGATTTGATTATTATTTTTTAGAAAGATAGTAAATGTATTCTAAATGGTCTTACAAATGTTGTCAATATCCTAGTAGTTGTTTTTGAGTTACACATTTTGTGTTTTCTGTCCGTAACAATCAATACTTTTGTGCTTTTTTACGATTCCATCTCCATAATAAAATAATTTTGTTGTCTTACTGGAACTCTTTGAAATTCAAGCATAAAAACTAATTTATAATCTTAAAGAAGGTCGCGTTAGTAACAACATTTATAATCAACTAGCGGCCCGCCCCGCCTTAGCATGGTTTAAAAATATACATATAAACCTTCATCTTTAATCACTTTATCTATTAAAAAAACCGCATCAAAATCCGTAGCGTAGTTTCAAAGATTTAACCATACAATAGACATAGGGACGGAGGAAGCAACTTTGTTTTATAATATGAAGTGATAACGACTAAACAGATTTGTCGGAAAATTGTTGGGGATATTGTTTACAACCAGAAGACTGACATAGAATACTTTTCATCTCGTTCGACTGAGAAAAAACTAGGAAAAAGCGCATTTTATGTTTACATACAAACTGACTAAACTAAATTACATCCTTATTTTCTATCAAAATACATATATTTATTAAATGTATATAGGAATAAATCTCAAATGCATTGTATAACACTATCTACATATATTTATAAAAATCATTGCTACTTTTCGTTGTAATTTTGTAATTCAAGAACGGGCTCACCTATCCAAACCAAATGTTTAGGCTTTGTTCGGACTATTTAGTAGATGATTTATGTGAAGTTTGCATAAAATCGTTCCAGCGGTTCTTCATTTATTACATTTTGTGTAACAAATAAAATAATTATATGTCGAATCGTTTTGTTAATGGGTATTTTTCTGTCAAATTGAAACTTTTTCCTTTCGAAAACATTTTTATGTTGAAAAACTTTTTCCATTTGTTTTTTTTTCTGCTTTTTTATGTATTATGTCATTAATGCGGTCATAAAAGTAGCGAAGCACATACTGGGCCGCTAGTATAGTATAAAACAAAGTCACTTTCCGCTGTTCGTCCCTACTTATAATTAGATCTTATAATTTACGCAACGAATTTTGATGTGGTTTTTAATATCCTATTAATATTACAAATGCAAAAGTTTGTCTGTTTCTTTGTTTGTTACTCCTTTACGCAAAAACTGCTGAACCCATTTTCATGAAATTTGGCCTACACTTAGAGGATAACTAAGTAAGGTTAACACATAAAATAGTTTTTATCCCGAAAAAATGTCCTTGTGGGACCATTAACGCGGGTAACGCCGCGGGCAATGCCACTGGCAACCGCAAGTGTAGAATAATTCAAAAGAATCGCCACTGTGGTCTAGCGGTCCGGCGTCGCACTTGACTTCTTGAGCTCCCGGGTTCGATTTCGAATCAGGCGTATTAAAATGTTTATTCTCAATTCCCTAAGAAAAATAACGATGCCCGGTATTAGATATTTGTCTAACTTACTACCTATCACATTGTGGAATTTAGTATTTTTGACTAGTTGCGGGGGCCCTGGTTAAGCCTCTGCCTACCCCTTCGGGTTATGGGCGTGAAGACACTTTTTATAATTCAAGAAGAAGTTCTAAATATATAATAACATAAATATGTACACCCGTGAGAAACTGGGACGGGGCTGCTAGCTTATAATTACCCTACTAATTAAGTTATAAATATAACCATAATCGCAACATAAAGCTTTAGATCAGGCTCGTTAGTGACGTCACTCCCTCTAATAACCTGGCTTTAGATACTCCGAGACTTAATTAAATTTAATATCATCGTCGGCACCATAACTACACCATTTTCATTATCCCTATCATTATAGTGTCAGTGCCATCTCTTTATGTCTTAATGAAAAATTATGGAGAATAGTTGAGATATAATACTGGTCTACTCCCACGAATTTCTCTTTATATATTTATTTTGTTATCTATGTGAATATTTTTCCCCGGGTTGGTCCGGGCTCCTTCGCAAAATAGATCGTCTGCCTTCCTGTAAAAGGCGAGCATAGACTTACCGTCACTAGCACCGTGACATCTAACTAGAAGTTTCGCAATGACTCACACGGATTGATACCAACGTCTTACCTATTTCTTCCGCCATAATGTCAGCGCTTGCCGTTAACATGTTCGGGTTCGGAGGATAAGATAGCCAGTAAACTTACTCTTGCTCGAGGTCTAACATTGCCTATGGTTGGCAACACACCGTTACCATCTTTGGTATTCTAAGCGGCGTGATTTTCTTACCTTTCTCAGGAAATCAATCTGCTTGTTTGCCTTCCAATATCATAAAAATGAAATAAAATAAATGTTTTTTGTATGACTGTGTTATTCTACTGCCAAAGAATAGAAAAATGAACTATACATAATACAAAATGGTAATCCTAAATTTCTAAAATGTGAATTTCATCTGTAATGATGAACTCATTTGGTGGGTACTCAGAATTGTGTATCTATAGGACATAATTACCCGCGTTAACGGGTTAGAAAGGAATTAAAAATTTCGCCACGGGACTTGAATCCTCAGTAGCTCAATTGGTTAGAGCATTCGTCGGCTTGAGACGAAAGGTTACAGGTTCAAATCCTGTCTGGGGCGAAATTTTTTCTTTCTTTAAAATTTATAGAAAATCCTAAATTGGCTTTTGTTTAATGTATTTGTGTGGATGAAGATTATTTGTAATATGTGCCATAGTTTTTGTTAATGTGGTTAAGAAAAAGGAGGATTTTTATGTAATAAAATCGTTGACTAGCATACATAATGCAAGCATACAAATGGCTTACTATGCTTTCCATTAAATTTATTTAAACAGGCCGGTAATGTTTATTTATTTATTGTTTTGGGCCTACACGAATTCAAATATTAATAAATTGCATCATGCATTTCATGAGATCATCGGCATGAAATCATCAGCACCATGCATCTAGACCAGCCTTTTCCAAAGTGGGCGATAACGCCCCCTTGTGGGCGCTGGAAGCCTAGAGGGGGCGGTATAAATCTTGAAAAAAATGTTTTTTTTTTTAAACTAGGCGCAACAAATATGTTATTGAGGTTATTGACAAGAAAAAAACGAGGGGGGGGGGGCGCTACAAAACAACTGATTTTCAAAGTGGGCGTTACATGAAATAAGTTTGGGAACCTCTGATCTAGACCCCTAAATAGTCTGACCAAAGCAATCACTATTAATAACATTCCCTGATTTGCTATTTTTCATATCTTCTTTTTGTACCAACTGTTTAAATTATTCACTCTCTGTAACACTTTTAATCGACTATGCCCAATAAAATACTTATTACTCATCTTATTACTTAATTAACAATGAACTTATTTTACTAATTCAGTTTTACAAAGTTACAATTCCAAGGTAGTCCCATATAAATTTGATGAATATCGGACCAGTGGTTTGTGAGTTATAGTTAATGTTGTCGAGTTACATAACTCACAAATAATTTTTGCCGGATCTTTATAAATGATACACGGAATTGACTCAGAATCATGACTTACCTTTCGAAAAATATACGTACTTCACGCCAAGTCACTTACGCGAAAGAAAGTATCGAATGCCAAATGTCACTGTTCTTGCATACCAGTTTAGCTCTTTCAATATCCTCTTTATACAAAAACGCCAGTTCCAGATACTCTTGAAGTGCACTTCTAACATGTTAGCTACCTTCTATTAAGCTACTACTTGATAATTATATGTAACCGCGCACCCCTACATATCCACCCTTGCACCCTGGTGAAATAGAAAAAAGCATTGTTAAAAAGACACATTTTGATCTAGGATCTTCAAGCCACATATCGTAAAATTAAAATAGGTAATACATACAAAGTTACAAATTGATATTATTTATAAATTGGGATTTATAATTATTTATAAATCCCAAGCATATTGTAAGATTGGTAGGAATATTTGAATATATAGGTTAAATGTTTAAATGTTCATTGACCGTTTTATTTATAGTCAGAGACTATATAATTTTAGTCAGATTACAGTGTAGTAAAGACTATAGGTTGAACCTTAAAGTACTTTTATAGTCCATGTTTATTAATAAGCAATTAGCAAAATGTAAAGCATTTTTTAGAGTAAAAAAGTATCTTCATGCCAATATCCTAGATAAGGCACATCCCCGGCACACAAGATTGGCCGAAGACACTAAGTCATACAATGTGATAGGTGGCAAGCCTATCGCAAACCGGGGACATATCCAATCCCAGACAACGTTATCTTTATTAGAAAATTGAAAATACAAATTTTTTAATTTTTAAGTTGCCAGGAATCAAGCCTGGGACCTCAGGAAGTCAAGTCACACGCCGGACCGTTAGTCTGTGGTCTAACGGTCCGGCGATAGCAATTGCGCACTTTTTTTGGAACGGGTAAAAACTTCTAAACTCTCGTCCTGACACGTGACCTGATCAAAAATTCGTAAGACTGCGCAGGGCGCTTGCACGAATAAGACGGTCTAGGGCGCTTGCACGAATAAGATGGCGCAGGGCGCTTGCGCGAATGTTCGTGTTGTCATGTTTGTGTACGATAGCGCAATAAATGAATAATGTATTCTACCACATAATACTTTCAGACTGATAATTAAAGCGATTCGTGCAAAATTATTTCCTAACCACTAAAAAATATCAAAAATGCACAACATAGGCATATATTCAATACCCAGCAACTTTTTTTTATAAGAAAACTAAAACAAACTCATTTTTTGCCCGACTCCTGGTTCGAACCCGAGACCACGTGAAATCAAGTCAATGACAAGGCAAAAGCATGATACGAAGTTAAAATAGCAGTATCTGAGAAGCGTTTAAGCCCTTTGCTCTCAGAAGTAGCTTTTATTGCACAATCAGAATGACTAACGGCAATTGCTAGTCCATTACCTATTCTCTTTATACCTTGTTTTTGATGTTGGTAAGCGGTTAGACAATGGATTGACCTTCCTCTAATTGAGTTTACAGGCTAAACATCACTGACACCAACTTATTTTCTTCTTCAAAAACCTATTTAGATAGTTGCAATAGCCAAAAAATAAACCTTCGACAAAACCTACATGTAATGTGGCTAAGAACCATCTAGATCACGTCAGCTTTCAAAGAAAAAATACGAAAAAAACTGTTACAGTCTACACTATAATAAAGAGGGTTGGATGATGTTGCACATTTATAATAGCGTAATTAAAACTTCAATAGTCCTTAGTGATGGTGTATAATTTACTTTATAATATACTAGCAGTTGCACGCAGCTTTGCCTGCGTAACTTGGCATCTACTTCATCGATTTTGATGAAACAAAACCTGTCACTCAGGGATAATGTAGCATTCTAAAGGTGAAAGAATTTTTGAAATCGGTCCAGTAGTTTTGGAGCCTATTCATTTCAAACTAACAAACAAAAAATCAAACTTTTCCTCTTTGTAATATTAGTATACGAAAATATTATTAAGCAGAAAATTTAATCTTAAAGTAAAATTAACGTTTTCTCAGATTATTCACTTGAATTATTACATATTATATGCTTGTATCTTCACGCCAAGCCATGTAGTAAGCTCAGAGTATCTAGTGCCAAATCTCACATTCCTTTCTGGCTATAAGTATTTTTATTATGTATAAATATATTTCAAACAGTATTTTTTGTCAAATATGAATTAGTAAAAGACAAAATAATTCTATTGAAGTAGTAGTTTATGTCAAATCCATACTAATATTGTAAATGCGAGTCTTTCTGTCTGTCTGTTATGCTTTCACCGCTAAATCGTTTGACCAACGCACCTATAACATCCATGGTGTTTATAGGCCATGAATTTCTGTTACTATCAGGAGTCTATGTTTACTGTTTTATGCCGTAAAAATGTATTTTTTATTAAAATTTTATTTGAAATAAGCATCAACTGTAAAACGACACACGTTTTTGGTTAATTTTTCGTCACAGCAAATAAAGTCTTCGGTTTGGGAGCCATTTTCTTTTCTATTAAAACAATGGCATTCATTTGTTGAGACAGTGTTTACATCACACAACTGAATCGCCCTATTGAAATAAATCATGTCGTTTTGATGACAAAACTTGACTTCCAATGGTTTTTGAGGCGGTGAGCATTCACACTTCTGTAATGAATATACATATGAAATAAATATATTAGTGATCGTCCGGTAGCTCGGTTTCGGTTTCGGTTTGAAATTCTTGATTTCAGCGTTAGTTGCAGTTTATCTCCGCCGTGACAAAGAATAAATTTCGATAAAAAAAATACATAAATTAAAAAAAAAAAAGTATCTTCACGCCCATATCCCCGAAGAGGTAGGCAGAGGCACAACCAGGGCACCCACGACTAGCCGAAGATACTAAGTCCCACAATGTGATAGGTGGCAAGCCTATCGCCAACCGGGCACATTTCCAATCCCGACCAACATTTTTTTTTATTAGAAAATTGGAAAAATCCAATTTTTCATTTTGTTGGCCGACCCGGGATTCGAACCCGAGACCTCGTGCAGTCAAGTCCAACACCCGGACCGCTAGACTACAGAGGCGATTACATAAATTAGCTCATTTTAATGTTAACAAACTACTTACAAAGTACTATCAAGTGAAAGAGTGTCTATTTTTCGCAAATTTTAGTGCATAATTAAGTGTAAGTATTAATTAATTCAATTATTCGTCGAAGTAGTTCGTAAGACACGAGCGTTAATTCATTTGCGGATAAAACTGTGATGAAGTGTCGTTGCTTACTCTAAGCGAGATACTCAGTCATATCTTGTTCGATAGGCCTACCGTTTCTCTAGCGTATGAATGTTTTCATTCCTACCCCGATCCTAATTAGTAGCGAATAGATTTTCCTTGTGTTGGTCCGAGTTTGCTGAGTGAAATAGACTATCTACCTCTCTGATCAGCAAAACTTCAGAGGCGAGTACAAGTTATGAGATCAGTAGTGGTAGTGCACTATGCTTGCCTGCGTAGGGATTCACTGCTACTGTACCTGTAGCCGGTAGACTTTTACAAAACGTTTACCATTCCAACCACATCACATCGACGCGCATATGAAATCTATGGTGTGTTATGATCGCGATTGTCATTTACCATCAGGAGAGTCGTGAGCTTGTACGCTGACTTCTTATAAAGTAGCAAGCTTTACAAAGAACTAGAAGCTTATAAGATACTGAACGAATACAAGCGGCTTTCCTGATGGCAAGAGAACATTTTTGGCTATGGACTTCACTACAGACTATATTCTATAGTCACTACAGTCTGCCTAGATGATTTGACTGATGAATGTAACGGGCACGCTATGACAAGAATAGGTAAGACGGTAAAACCGAACCGAGTAGGCTAATGTACAATATTTGCCAATATTTGTACAAGATTACTCCTGTAACCTATATTACTGGATTACCAACGGTTAATAGGGTCAACTCGCTCAAGCTGACAAAATTATTATTATCAAGAGCATTACCATTTTTCGAGATTTACGTCTTATCTTCAGGCAGGTAGGTCTTCTGAACATGCAGTTGCATCCTCTATTCCTTCTTCTGCGTTCTGCTGCTGAATTCTGTAGTTTTCTAATTATATCAGAATTAGTATCATCGCAAGAATGTGCTATACCTGTAAAAATGCTTTCTGAATATATTTTATCAAACACGTATTAGTTTAAACAGACAACAATACGATTGTTTGCTGAAAAATTACACATTACCAAACCATAGATTTAAAGGTTCGTTGTTAAACAGAAACTTGATTTTCAGATATGTAGATAGTTTTTGTTACCTAGCGTGATTGAGATGTATAGATAAGACAGCTAACAATTTCATAAATTATGTTTTTGTCAAGATATACAAAATTTTATGAATTGAGTATGACTCAAAATTGTTGTTATTTTAATTTATGTGGTACAATTTTGGAACCCCGACCTATCTTGCTAAAAATATGTTTTATTATTGGCAGAGTAATTTGCGTAATGTATGAAAAAATATACAAGCTTCATTTTTTTTGGAGTCAGAAAGAAACTGAACCTAACTGCCCGTAAAAATAATTTTCGCTAGTTGTGTTTTTGTCTACATTGTGCCAATTTTCTGTATTCGACTGTTTTAGGAATTATGCAGATTTCCCAGGAAATATATACAATTGTTACTTTTTGCACCTTTCTGTTACATTGTTATTTGCAATATTTTTGAATCATGAAAGAAGGATAAAAATTACTTATTTACCCGAAATATGTGTTAAGAATTTGTTACAAAAAATATTGAAATATTCTGCTGCATAATAATTTTAGTAATACTGCTGCATTATACCTCCTAGGTATAATGCAGCAGCATTATTAAAATTAACTCAGACTATTAAAAAAGTATAAGCACGGCAATGCGCACTTAAAAGTGAAGTGAGTAATATGAAGACGGCAACTTATTAGTCAGTTGCGAGCGGGTGACAAAGTATGATTTTTAATATAAAATATTCCACAAGTATTCCATATAATATACAAATAATTCATGTTTTGAAAAAAAAAACTTGATGAATGAAGTCTTCACTACTAAGTAACCGATTCCCTAAATAATTTGAGTCAAAGAAAAAAAACATAATTTGTTTCTTGAAACAGAAAACTACTTGTCATTTTAACAGAGTTGTAAATTATTAGTCAACATTTTCCCCAGAATTAGGGAAAATATTTCTTTTTTTTAATTTACCCTTTTATGGTATCGAATAAAAGTTCTTCGTTATTCCTTTAGTCCTACCAGAGATTAGTAAACATAATTGTCTTTGGTCCTACTTACTAAATCATTAACTTTGGGGTACATTTGGGGTACATGTAAATTCTAAAAAGTAAAGTATCTTCACGCCCATATCCCCGTAGAGGTAGGCAGAGGTACAACCAAGGCACCCACGACTAGCCGAAGACACTAAGTCCCACAATGTGATAGGTGGCAAGCCTATCGCCAACCGGGCACATTTCCAATCCCGACCAACATTTTTTATTAGAAAATTGGAAAAATCCAATTTTCTTTGTGTTGGCCCACCCGGGATTCGAACTTATTTTATATTAACTGCTGTTCATCTTGCATATTAATAACTACACCACAACAAAATATTCAACTACTTAGCACATACATATTGTTCTATATTGTTGTCTGTAAGAAATCGCATTTTTATGATAAGGCCGCCTGTTGTACTCTAACTTTAATTTTAAAATCTGATGTATGTATTTTGTATGTATGTATGTATGTATGTATGTATTATAAAAATGATGTAAAACACTTGTTGCCGGTGTACAATAAAGAATATTTTTATTGTGTTGTATTATACATTTTGCATAAGAACCTACGTTATAACGATGGATGAACAGTCATTTCCTGTTTTCGTAACCTTAGAACTAGAATTATAACTCGAACTTTAATTTGGGGATGTCTAGCTTAAGGCTCTTCTGATGGTAAAACAACCGTGACCTGTATACACCATAGATATTCTAGGTGCGTTGTTGTCCTGTAGCCCGATTTGTCAGACTTATTTTGCTTCGCCGGGACATGACAGTGTCATTATGTCGGCAGGAATAGGTAAAGCAGTGGATCCCTTTCTGGGCCAGTTCCTGTACACCATTTTTGTACCAGTGGTCACGTTGGTAATAACCCAATAATAATAACCCATAGTCGCCTTTTACGAGCTGCCAGGCAGATAGGCTTTACTATTCAGTGACTTTTTTTTCTAAACTTTTCGGTTAGGAAAAAATGGTAGTAGAACCCTCAACACCATTTTTGAAAACCTGTCCATAGATACCCCACACTTACAAATTTGATGAAAAAAAATTTGAGTTTCAATTCCAAGTATGAGGAAGCCCTAAAATTTACTCTATTTTTTTCTATTTTGGTTTGAAAATTTTGATGCGGTTCACAGAATACATCTACTTACCAAGTTTGAACATTATTATGTCTTATAGTTTCGAAGAAAGTAGCTGTGACATACGGACAGACAGACAGACAGACATGACGAATCTAATAGATTTCAGTTTTTCCGCCTTTGCCTTCGAAGAATGCTTCAAATCGTAAACTGGATTATAATTTTATAATGGATTTATTACCACCGTTTTTGTCGGTTGAAAACAGCATTTCCGTGTTGTATGTACGAGTATGACATCTAACCAAAATTTCGTTTGAAAAATATAATGTTTTAGGTAATTTATACAAATTTATTTTTCTATGGCATTAATTGAAACACGCAATGATTTTAACTTCAAAACTTAGGGTTTGTACACAAAACTGCGATGCGACAACGCTACGCAAAAACCTGCGACTTCGCACGACTCACCGCAAGAACATACGAACTGATTCGCATCGCATGTTTCTGCGATATTACGTCACACTTGTTGACCATGTTATGTTTGTATTATTATACTCCTTGGTTCGCTGGAGACGTGTACTTTAATGGAAAAAAATGAGAAAATACGACGTTGATGTTTTAATGTCACTGGTTGAGGAGCTCCCTGTTCTTTAGGATACTAGTTAAGAAGATTATAAAAATCATCGGGATTCATAACAGTAGTAAATGGATGAACCCAAAATCTTCTCTATTTCTTTTTCCTGTATCTCCTAAGCAATAACAAAAGGGCACACTTCTTTTCACGGTTCATTTCACGACTTTGTTTTGAATTTAAAATATGTTTAGTAGTCTGTTGACGGTCGTCGAAAGAATGGTCACCCTAGGTCCACACGAAGTGGCATCGCAACAATTAGTGTCGCAACTTTCTGCGTTGCGAATTCGCATCGCATGACATCGCAGTTTTGATCCGGGCTTCTTTGCTGAATAGACCACCTGCCTTCCTGCCAGGCAGCTCGTAAAAGGCAAGCATAGGCTCTACCACCTTGTTAGATGTCACTCACACATCTAACAAGGTGGTAGAGTCTCGCAGCGACTCAACCAGATTGGTACCACCGCCTCACCTATTCCTGCCGCCATAACGTCATGACGTATTCCGGTTCGGAGGGTAAAGTAGCCGGTAAACTTAGTTTTGCTCGAGGCCTAACATACCGGCCTCAGGTTGGCAACGTACCATTACCAGTTTTGGTGTCTGTAGGCGGCGGGAATTTCTTACCATCAGGAAATCCATCTGCTTGTTTGCCATCCAATATCGATGAAAATATGATATATCCCTTTTCTTTGCATGTGAGCAAAGTTAAAGCGTGTGCCTACACTATTCCACGCGTGGCTTACGCACACATAGCGAAAAATTGTTTTCACCTTTTCGTTCGCAAATGTATGTGATGGACACATCTATACTTTTTATTGGTCTGCGAAAATCAAGTAGGAGTTACATTTTTACGAGCTTCATAATTTGGTACTTTTTTAGTTATTTCAAGGTTTAATACACAAAGCTAGTCAGGAGAACAAATGGCTAAACAAATTTCATGTCAACTATACGGATTTAATAGGTATCTAGGTATGGTTCTGTGGAGCAGCTCGCCAGCAGCACTGTCTTACCTATTCTTGCTGCCATATCGTCAGTGTTTGCAATTGACGTGAAAAGTATTAGATAGTAGGGTAAACGCTTGACTGTGACAGATAGCCTAAGATCACGGTAGTAAGATAGTGAGTGCATCAGAAATATCTACGGTATCTAAACGCAACGGACGGACGGTTGTCTACAACCACGATAGAATAGTCCCTTTTCTGTATACCGGTTATTCGCTATTTTGTATAAGTACATGAACAAAGCTATGCTAATACTTTATTGTTCTTGCATTTATTAGCATGATTAGGAGGCATTTGTTTGATTTGGCATGATTTAATATGAAAGGAATTAATAATTACTTACCCATTACAATCTTTATTGAAAACAATGACGCCCATGGCCGACTTGAATTTTTTGACGACAGTTTTAAATCTAAGTTTAATAATTGTATACCTATTTTTTCGAGCATCTTAGTCTTTTTAACCTACTTTGGTAAATGAGGAGGTTGTATTATTTTTAAACTTAAATCGTCGCGAATTAATAGCATTTTTAATTATTTATACGGGATACTCACGATCTCTTTTTATTTTATTTGTCGATATTTCGGCCTAGTTGCATAGGCCGTGGTCACGACGGGACTGCGGCGGCGAGCTGTAACTTTTGACAGGAGGATCTACTGACAGATGAGCCTGTCAACCCTCCGTCTAATTCTTCTTTTTTGAACGTCCTTGTCACTATCATTTCTGGGCACTATATCGCGACACACAACACTAACTATGTCCCTACACTTTACGGCACTTTTTGTATTTATAGACCGGCACCGACCAACAATTGGATCCCACGCCTGGGCCAACTTAAAACCGTCTTCCCTATTGAAATTATTTGGTGTATTTCGAATTTCAATAGCTTCACGTACTAGGCGAGGAATGTAGTGGGATTCTGTAGAAACTATTTGTGGATTATGTAGTTCTATCCAATGGTTGGTGGACGAATCTAAAAGATGTTCAGCAATAGCAGACTTCTGAGGGTCATTTTTCTTGATTGCGCTGATATGCTCTTTAATACGTGTTGAAATAGTTCGCTTAGTTTGTCCTACGTACGAACTACCACAGCTGCAATTAACCTTATAGACACCTGGGCACTGATATGGTATGCTATCTTTAGGCGAGCGAAGATAGGCTGCAATGCAAAAAGTGCCGTAAAGTGTAGGGACATAGTTAGTGTTGTGTGTCGCGATATAGTGCCCAGAAATGATAGTGACAAGGACGTTCAAAAAAGAAGAATTAGACGGAGGGTTGACAGGCTCATCTGTCAGTAGATCCTCCTGTCAAAAGTTACAGCTCGCCGCCGCAGTCCCGTCGTGACCACGGCCTATGCAACTAGGCCGAAATATCGACAAATAAAATAAAAAGAGATCGTGAGTATTCCGTATAAATAATTAAAAATGTATTATTTTTATTTGAAAGAGTGTACTTTCGAGGTATTCTGATTTTTACCAAGTCTAGATCTAATAATGGAATTCCAAGGAATTTATTGGATTAATCAGATAAACTAATTCTAACAATCCCATAACTTCACGCCCATGTCTCGGAAGTGGTAGACAGTGGCACAACCATGGCACCCATGACTAGCAGAAGACACTAAATTCCATAATGTGATAGGTGGCAAGCCTATCGCCAACTGGGTACATATCTAATCCCTGGCAGCGTTAATTTTAAACTAATATAAATACACGTTTCCTAAACTTTGTTGTTGTTATTACTTTGTTTATGCCTTTCTCTGGGATCGAGCCCGGACCTCAAGACGTGAAATCCGACACCGGACCACTAGACCACAGGGGCGATACAGAGTACACTGAGGCGATTTCTTTACTGTCTTCCCCAAAACATATGTAACACACTTAAGACGTCGGTCTTGGACACAAAACCTATTTTACCCTGGTGCCTAACTCTGTGTAGGGCGACACAATTTTCTCCCCCCAACAGTCAGAACACAACAGCCAGTCAAGGGTTGATTTTACAGGAGACATGTTTTGTTCAGAATGATGCTGGTCCAACTTTATCGGACTGAGTACTCTGGTTGCCTTCAAATCCAGGACGTTTATTGTCAGGATGTTCTATGAGGACGATTGTCACCGTAGCTATAACTATTGCTATTTGAAAACACAAAATGGTCTAAATTCAAACCTAGGTCGAACTTCACCGAGTTGATAATATGATGTAACATATTTTATAGTAAATTTAGTATATCATAAAATATATCAAAAATAAGTTGTCTTAAAATTCATCGACTTAATATTTCTATGTACTAGTGGTCGCCCATTGGTCAAATTCGACCCATTATTATGGTTTTATTGTCAATTATCTTTTTGATAAGAACGCCATCTATATTTATCAAGACAATTACTTTGTTTCCAAACATTTTGAGTTAAGTTTGTGCGCCATCTTTTATCGTTATCAATATTTTTGTTTGTGTGTATCAAGTACATGGTACTATGTGTAATGTTTTATTTTTTTATTCATTGTACTTTAAAAGCATTATTATTGAAAAATATTAGCGTTTTGCACTTCTCCTACATATAAACTATAAGTGTGCCAAATTTCATACTAGTCCAACTGCGTAACTTTTGTAAAAAGGGGTCCAAAGTTTTGACTTCATCAAAATTATGATTTTTAAAAAATGTTTTTCATTAAAAAGCGCAAGATTTAGACAATAAAAAAATTTAATTCCAAATTAAAGTAGAAGTCGTTTGGAATGCGCAGACGTTAAATATATGGTTTGGTATTGCAATTGCACCAATTACACTTCAAAAGATGCAAGAAAAGCAACGAGCTGAACATGAATATGCTATTATGAGGCCACTACAGTTTTAGATAATGGCGGACTTTTGACGAGTTGTCAATATCCGGGCAATTACCAATCAGCTTGATTCCTTGGCGTTACTTAGAAACGTTGGCTCATTCAGTGTGTTGACCTTCGGAGATAGCGACAGAGTTTAAGGTATCATGAAGTGGGATGCATTGCGATCTACAAGTGTGCGATTCTGAAGATGTTTTTTACCACGCACAATACGATTGTGGAACTGGTTACCGACGGCGGTGTTTTCAAACGACTATGACAGGAAACTCCAAGAAAAGAGAATACTCATTCCTTAAAGGTTGGCAACGTATCTGTAATATTCCTAGTATTGCAGAAGTCCTTGGGCAGCTTTGATCACAGTCCATCAGTTCAGCCACGTGCTCGTTTGCCTCCTCTGATATAAAAAAACTGTACTTGGAATTTTTTTATTTATTTTTTCATGATATTGGAAGGTAAACAAGTAGACGGATTTCCTGATGATGAGAAATTCACGCCAAAGGTGGTAATGGTGCGTTGCCAACCTTAGGCCGGGATGTTAAGCCTTGAGCAAAAGTACTATTACCGGCTACTCTATCCTCCGAATCGAAACACGTCAACGGCAAGCGCTGACATTATGACGGATTGAAATGAATTCCGATTTATAATGTGACCAGCGGGCTGCCCTATATAAACCTTCCTCTTCAATCACTTTATCAATTAAAAAAATCACATCAAAATCAGTCGTGTAGTTTTAAAGATTTAAGCATACAAAGGGACATAAGGACAGAGGAAGCGACTTTGTTTTATACTATGAAGTGATGACGTCAAATGGATTATTCTGTTCGCAGAAAGTCCAATGGTAAAACTTACCATAATATTGAAAGCCAAGAGTCTTTTTAATCACATGATTTTTGTGTGCATATCTTTAATGAAATGTACCGTCTGTGGTCTAGCGGTTCAGGTGTTGGACTAGCCTTCAAGAGGTCTCGGGTTCGATTACCGAGTCATGCAACAAAAAACAAAATGTGATTTTTTCCAACTTTCCAGTAAAAAAAATTTGCCTTTGATTGGATGTATGCCCGGTTGGCTTCGTCTAGTCGTGCCTACCTCTTCGGGGATATGGGCATGAAGATACTATTGACACCTCATATAAATTTAATTAGTAATTTCAATGGAGAAATAAAACACTCTATAACAGATCAACATTTTTTGTATTTTTTTCTGAATGTAATAATGCACTTGTACGTAAAATACATAAAAAACAACTCATTTACAAAATTAAATTTTAGAATTTATCAACCTCCGTTATAAGTTCATTCCTTTTTTTTCCATCAGGATCATACTTCTTCAAAAACTCGACGTAGCCCTCTGGTAAGAGAGATTTAAGTGCGGTTAGGAACACGTGGCCATGGTGCTTCTGCATGGGGCTACATTCATGACATGCGTCAGAAAATATCTCCTTCAGATGAGCTGAAATTAATAAAGATAATATATTCACTACTTTTTGAAAACATGGAATAAAATAACTTAACACCTACGACTAGCCGAAGATACTAAGTCAAAATGTGATAGGTGTCAAGCCTATTGCCAACAGGGCACATATACAATCCCGAGCAATATTTTTTTATTAGAAAATTGGAAAAACCCAATTTTTTTTATTGCCCGACCCGGAAAACGAGCCCGGGACCTCATGCAATCAAGTCCAACAACTGAACCGCTAATCATTAATTAAGTAATAATCATTGCAAGGGAATTCGGACAATCAGTTATGTACTTCACAACACTGTTTTGTTTGAGTTCGAAAGTATATTATGTTTAGATGATACGCCTCGCAGTGCAACATTAAATATAAAAGCATATACATTGCTTGGCATTATATACATACATGTTATCTTCACGCTAAGTCACTTACGGAGTAGGCAGAGAGTATCGAGTGCTAAATCTCACGGTCCTGGCCTTCTTCACATTCATTACACTTTTTGTACAAACACGCCGGTTTTGGAGACTCTTGACACCACCCTCGGATAATATCCGAGTGATCTGATCGTGTAATGTCAGTCTTGGTCTCCCCGGGTACCTACATCCATCCACATTCGCATTGTATATCTGCTTTGTCAATGTTTCATCCGTCATTCTTTCGACATGACCGAACCAGTGGAGCATGCCCTTTTGCAACTTTCTTTCAATCCCACTCTTTCTCGAATCTCACTGTTACGAATGCGGTCCGCGAGCGTTATACCACATATTTTCCGTAGCGCTCTCATTTCGACTGCATTTATCCTACTTTCGTGCTTTTTCTTGCATACACACATACAACATTTTTGGATAAGCACAGCATAATGCAAAGCGATTCTAACTTTTTGACTCAAAACCTCTTTAAATTTAATAATATTATTAAATTTTTAGCTTCGGGTCCTAAAACGAATAATGCAAAGAGTACACTATAGATCACGCTGTTTTCGAGGCAAGCGATTTAAGCGCTATGACGATCTTTATAATCATTTAACAAAAAGCTCTAAATGTATGATTGCAGAATGTATCGTATCATGTAAGAATAAAAGTAATTTTTGTAGAAGTAAAAAAAAAAATTGGGGTTTTCCCATTTTCTAATAATAAAAAAAACGTTGCTCGGGATTGGATATGGATTGGCGATAGTGTCTTGGGCTAGACGTGGGTGTCCTGGTTGTGCCTCCGTCTACCACTTCGGGGATATGGGCGTGAAGACAATAGTGGCACATAGACACCATAGATGTTATAGGTGCGTCACTGTTTTGTGGCCAGGATGCCAGGCCGATTGTGCAGGTCTGATGGTAGATAATTTTTTTGATAGATACACACTACGAACACTTCATTCAGAAATTTATTTACTGTTACAATTCAAACCCAATATCAAATCCAATAACGTTTGTACTTTTCCACAATATACTTTATTGCACAGTTTTGTGCCACTTAGACCAATCGATTTTTCTTTTTCTGTCATTATCTGGGCCTTATATAAATAAATGTTCTTTGTTTTAACGTTCAATACTTGAAAAAAGTATGTACTCGCCCATGCCCTCGCAAAGAAAGGTAGAGGCACAACCGGGATATCTAAGAGTAGCCAAATCCGGGTTAATTTTTTTAGACAATTCAAAAAACACATCCTTTTTTTATTGCCAAATCTGGGGAACAAACGTGGACCTCAAGA
>NJDC01001830.1:70634-81035 GCA_002245475.1 Calephelis virginiensis | reverse complement strand
TTGCAAAAATTTGGCAAAATTAAAACCAACCCCTGAACAAATTACTCACACAAGTTGATCAAATCCTAAAGTAAGCAAATTGTGTACTTGTGTGTTGGTTGTTTTTTAATTACCAGCCAAGCCAAGCCAGCCGGTTATAGTGTCTGTGCCATAGACTATCTACAATGGCTTTCGACTGAATGGTGACGTTACGTCCGCCAGACAATGTAGTCACGTGACCATAATGGGTAGCCAAGAGTGGGGTAAAATCATAGATTTAATGGATAAAATGTATAAAAGGCTCATTTTAACGCTGGCTAGCCCGATGACGTTGTAAAAGTCTATAGACGTACACATTAGTCATTCCAAAAAAAAAAACGCTGATTTTCTTACGAGCAACAAAATAAGACGAATCTCTGTTTGTCGTACAATTGGTCAAATAAATTAATTAATTTGCATTCGTAAGGAGTTTTATTGTGATCCGTTTTACTCAACAACTTAATAAATGTATTAATAAAGTATATTCTCAAAACTATCTCGTTTACGAATAGTACCAAGGATCTAGGATGTACTAAATTGGTACAAATAAAAATAGATTTAACAACACAACAACCAGTATATCGTCAACCGTATAGGCTATCGCATAGCGAACAAGACATAATGAATAGAAAAGTTTCGGAATTATTAGACGCCGGTATCATTCCAATTCCAATTACGCCTCACCCATTATTTTAGTAAGGAAAAAGAATGGAGATAGCAGACTATGCGTAGATTATCGAGGGCTTAACGCAATTACTATAAAAGATAGGTATCCCTTACCGAATATAGACGATCAAATATCTAGGTTAGCAGGCAAAAAGTATTTCACAAATTTAGACATGTCACAAAGCTACCACCAAGTGACCATTCACCCTAATGGTCAGTATGAATATTTGCGGGTACCATTTGGCTTGGCAAACGCGCCATCTGTTTTTATAAGAATGATTAACAAACTTGTCAATTCGGTTCGCCTTTCAACTCGTGACAAATATATGATCCCCTCGAGTGACGTATTGGCTTTCATCGATGATTTGCTCCTACCCTCAGTTGACATTAATTCTGGTTTACATTTATTGGAAATCGTTTTGCAAAAATTTCAAAACCGTAAATCTTATACTTAATATGAAAAAATGTTCATTTTTACAAAATTAAGTTACTTATTTAGGCTATGAAATATCCGCGGAGGGTATACAACCTTCAGAGTTAAAACTAATGGCGGTGTCTCAGTTTCCCGTTCCCAAGAATGAAATACGGCATTCCATAGGTTTGTGTAGTTATTTGAGAAAATTTATACATACATTTGCGTTAATAGCTCGCCCTTTAACGGATTTAACTAAGCAGCATTCACTGTGGGTATGGGACGATGCCCAAACTGCTAGTTTTAACGAACTAAAACGTTGTCTTAGTTCTAAACCTGTGTTAGCTCTATATGATCCCCTGATAGAAACGAAAGTACTCACAGATGCGTGTAAGCTTGGGATAGCAGGAATACTATAACAAAAACAAGCTGACGGAACTTTGCGAGCGGTTATATACTTTAGTCGAGTTACGTCTAAAGAGGAATGCATGTATCATAGTTATGAACTCGAAACACTTGCGGTAGTCGAATCGCTTCGTAGATTCCGTGTTTACGTAGTAGGTAAACAAGTTAAGGTAATAACGGGTTGTACAGCAGTACGAGCCACTCTTACAAAGCGTGATATCATTCCACGGATTGCGAGGTCGTGGTTGCTTATACAAGATTATGATATTAGTGTCGAATATAGACCTGGTGAGCGAATGAGGCACGTCGATACGCTCAGCAAAAACCCAATTGATGTAGCAAGTATAAATCGCATAGAAATAACGGATTGGTTTAATACCGTTCAATATCAAGATGACAAATTAAAGCTCATTATTGAAAAACTTAAAAACGGCTCCGCAGAAGCAGACTTAATAAATAATTATACGGTAGTTGACAATAAGTTATATAGGAAAACGCTTAATGGTGAACGTCTGTTAGTTCCTGGTACAGCTAGGTGGAAGATTGTTCAGATGCACCACGATGACATTGGCCATGTAGGTTTAAAGCGTAGCATGGATTAAATAAAAAGGGATTTTTGGTTTCCTAAAATGACTCGTTTTATTCGAAAGTACGTCACTTCTTGCTGACATTGTGCATATGGTAAGGGTGAACATGGAAAAAAGGAAGGTAAATTACATCCAATTCCCAAGCCTACAGAACCATTTCGAATGATTCATATCGATCACTTAGGCCTTTTTTGTAAAACTAAAAAGGGGTATGCTGGTTATAACCGATTCATTTTCTAACTTCGTTATCGCAGAACCCACAAGGACAGTTAACTCAGTAGAAACTATAAGAACCTTAAAAATAATTTTTGTTTGTTTGGGTATCCAGATAGGATAGTTACAGACCATGGCAAAGCTTTCACCAGCAGATATTTTACAAAAATTGCAACAGACAAACAATTTAATCATACTCTTAATGTCATTGCGTGTCCGCGGGCGAACGGGCAAGTGGAACGCACAAACCGTACTATACTAAATGCCTTGCGGGCCACCGATCTATCAGAGGCGGCAAATAATTGGGCGAACAGCTTTCCTGGTGTGATATGGGGTATAAATCACGCCTTAAATGAAACCACTGGTTTTAAACCTTACGACTTGATATTCGCTCGTAGTGGCAGATAAGTATGTGATGTAGTTATCCCAGGGCAAGTTGTAGAATCCACTCAGGTCAAACGTCAGTTAGCCGCCAAACGCATAGAAAGAGCCAGTGCTAAAATGAAGAGTAATTTTGACAAGCGCCGCAAAGCCTCACATTTACAAAAAGGGGGATTTAGTCCTTTGGAAGCAGGCTCCTACCAGTAGTATCTCTGAAGTAAACACAAAGTTGGATGATGTATATACTCAGTCCCTTATATTGTGACCAAGTCTGTAGGTAATGATAGATACCGGATTCGTAGCGTTAAATTCCTCAGGGGCTACAAACCCTTCACAGGATTAGTTTCTGCTGACTTATTACGTCCGTTTAGGAGTATAGTAGCTGTATCTGACAGTGCCAGCAGCTCTTATGAACAGTTGGAGACCGAAGACCTTCATGAAAGCTAATTGTTCCGACGCTTCCATTGCGGGAGCAATTGTTGCAGGACGGCCGACTGTAACGCTCCCTTTGACGACGTCATCGCCAATGCTGCGCCGAGCCCAGCCAAGCCAAGCCAGCCGGTTATATTGTCTGTATTGACTATCTACAATGCCTTTCGACTGAATGGTGACGTCACGTCTGCCGGTTAATGTAGTCACGTGACCGTAGTGGGTAGCCAAGAGTGGGGTAAAACGGCTCGGGAGCTCATTTTAACGCTGGCTAGCCCGGTGACGTTGTAAAAGTCTATAGACGTACACAATATTAGTCATTCCAAAAAAAAATTAACGCTGATTTTCTTACAAACAACAAAATAAGACGAATCTCTGTTTGTCGTACAATTGGTAAAATAAATTAATTAACTTGCATTCGTAAGGAATTTTATCGTGATCCGTTTTAGTACATAAACAATTTAATGAACACCAAGACCTAGAAATATAGACACCTAGATGTTCATAATATAAATGTCTGCCCCCGTCGGGAACTGAACTCGAGCATGTTCGTTGGTGTTAGGCTTGTAGACTATCCTTAGACCTTTGTTTTATTTTTTTATTCTATAACTATAAATGCTATACGATTTTAACAACTGTCACCCAACATTTTCCTGCCACTGTACTCAAAAATAAAAATATTTTGATCTAGAAAACAGGTTATTCTAATAATTTATATCCTATTACAATTAAGTAATAAAATATTATAATTAAATCGCATAAATAACTTTTTATGTGCTATGACGCAGTTCCGATTATGAACTTGGAAAGCTTGTATTATAACTAACCGATGATCAAACGAATCTCCTTAAATCGATGTATAAAGTATCTTCACGCCCATATCCCCGAAGAGGTAGGCAGAGGTACAACTAAGGCACCCACGACTAGCCGAAGACACTAAGTCCCACAATGTGATAGGTGGCAAGCCTATCCACAACCGGGCACATTTCCAATCCCGACCAATTTTTTTTTTAAATTAGAAAATTGGAGAAATCCAATTTTCTTTACGTTGGCCGACCCGGGATTCGAACCCAGGACCTCATGCAGTCAAGTCCAACACCCGGACCGCTAGGCCACAGAGGCGACCGATGTATATATTACATATATTCACATGTATACCTATTCACCACACAAAACATGATAATTTAAATGAATGAACAATGGTCGAGTGCCAAACCTCACAATCCTGGCAGACCTGTCTGGCTTCCTCCACATTAATTACCCTTTTAATACAAACATGTCGGTTTCGGAGACTCTTGACAACCCTATGCCAACCATATTTTATAATTACGTATCCGGGGTTTTGGCGCCATCGAGAGAAAAGATGGTCGAAGTTTTTTAATAATTATTGAATTTCGTGTTTATATTGAATGAAATTAGTCAATTTTGGTGGCATTTTGTACAATTTTGTTCAGTGAAAGTGCACAAATGAAATTATCATGAAGAAATTAGCGTGTCGTATATTTCCTCGTTGCCGCCAAAACTCATTACATGAGCTTGTGTAAAAAGGCCACCGCTTTACCCAAGAGCCTGACATGACTTACTGACGACTTATGACTGATGACTAATTATAATTGATATAAAATTTGATGAAAAATTTCTACTTGACTAATGGCTAAATACTAACGAGATTACCAAAACCTAAAGAAAGAAAGAAAAGAAAATTACGTATCCTACTTCATTTTTGGTAATTATACTTTATACTTTTACATACAAATAAAGTATGCAAAAATACTTTATTTTCAACCTTTACTACGATGCGTAAAATAAAATACACATTATGAAAAGCACAGTTGAAAAATGAAAATATATACCTAATTAAAAATGCATTTGATAGCTTAACAAATATAAAAATAAGTTATTTCTTACCTACTCTCCAAAATACTCTCCATTCCCGCCACTTCAGCTTTCATTGAGAGTTTTTTTAGTAATGAATCAAAAAAAGAGCATCAGTTTTTTTTATTTTATCAATCATTAATTAAAAATGAATTGTTTATTTATTTTATTTAAAATTATGTTGATTGTCAATCAAGCTTTTCAACATTAAAAGATAACAAAAAAATTATTAGCATGTGCTGAAGGCACACAAAAGTACGTAACAACATATTTGAATTTTTTTTTCTTTCTAATACTTTATTTTTTCCCTATTCAAACCAGTTTATACGTTTTTCTGGTCAAAAAAAGTTGGCAACCCTATCTTGATACCACCTTCCAATAACACCCGAACGATTTGATCGTGGAATGTCAACCTAGGTCTCCCCGGGTACATCCATCCACATTCGCATTGTATACCTATCTGCTTTGACAATTTTTCGTCTGTCATTCTTTCCACATGACCGAACCAGCGGAGGATGCCCTTTATTCGCTACTCCAGACGTCAACTAATAGGTACCTGAATATACCTAGTAGGTAAACTTTAGACTTGCTAATTTCAATTACACACATGGCACACTAGACCTAATGTTATCAATATCACCACAGATGATGCAGGTAATGTGAAGAAATGAACTTCTTTGAGTTATCAACAGGACAAAAGTGTGATTGGGTCATAGAAATAGGAATGGATTGGGTGTGCTGTAAACAAAACCTTTAAAACAGTTGATTAAAACAACAAAAAAGGTTTACTTTTGTCATTAAGTACCATATAGCAAAGTAAGTTTTGGATTTAGCACAGAATTCTTTAACTTTTTCGTGTTTTTTTTAATACTGCTAGTATTCATTAATTAAGTCTTTAACATATTAACAGTCGTTTAATTTTAATGGAAGGTTACTCGCTAAATATTTTGGTGCGCGCTATTCATTGGACGATTATCATAGAGTGATCGGTGTAAATACTTAATTAATGAATTTTGATAATTAGGTGGGTATTCCACTTAAGCAATAAAACCTAAATTAAGTTCAACTCTTATCTATTTAAGAGGTTAAGTAAACTCTAAAAATGTTTTTGGTGTATTTTAAGAGGTATTATATTTACTAGTGGTCGCCCATTGGTCGAAATTCGATCATGAGCAGATAAGAACTCCATCTTTATTTCTCAAGACCAACTACTTTGTTTCCTGAATAGTTGCGCCATCTGTGATCTTTTATCGTCAACATCAATATATTTGATTGCGTGTGTCAAATGCATGGTAGTGTGGGTAATCTTTCCTTTATTGATTTAATGTACTTTATAAACATTATTATTGAAAAATATTAGTGTTCTGCACTTCTCCTACACATAAACTATAAGTGTGCCAAATTTCATGCTCCTTCATCAGCGCAATTTTCGTAAAAAGGGATCCAAACTTTTGGCATTACGTATTAATATATAGATAAGATATGCGTCTTCCGCCTTACCTTAACAAAAATAATTAGACACCCGTTCAGCTAAACACTATCTAAAATTACCATCCAAACAATAATAAGCCACACTTGGACTTAGTAGCAACATGTTATTGGATGAGATTCCAATTGGATTTGAGAGTGAAACATGTGTTCAATGGGATTTTAATTTATTTTAGGTTAGACAATTTGAGTTTAGAATGCATCGCTTTTTTATACTAGATCACAATGTTCGTGTTAATCATAGGAATTTCCTTGTGATTAGCATGGGATTTTAATTTATTTTAGGTTAGACAATTTGAGTTTAGAATGCATCGCTTTTTTATACTAGATCACAATGTTCGTGTTAATCATAGGAATTTCCTTGTGATTAGCAAGATGTTGACCATAGAAATTTCAGGTGGTTAAAAAGAAATGGTTCTTTCTTACACGGGACTGAGATGTAAGCCCCTAGCGTGGGTAATTTTACAAGCAACTCTAAACCGAAACAAAAGTATTTTCCGTCGTTTGTTTTTTTAACGTTTTATTCTTCCAGCCATCATGTTTCTATGTCGTAGTGTATGGGGGCACTTTATCCTCATTATTTTACTAACCTCAGTGTACAGGGTGAACATTAGGACAGAACGCGATTAGTAGTTGTCACTTGACATGACAAACACGCTCGTTTCTAATTTTAAATAATAAGTAAGACAGAAATCATTCTGTTCTTCAAGACAAAATACGCAATAGTAAGTCGCGTTGTGAATGGCAAGGTTTTAATGTATCGACGCATCGTAAGTAAATATATACGATATTCGAAACACCGTCCGTTCAGTACTGTTCGTCGTAGTGCCGGAGTTGGTCACGATACACGTCACGGAGAAAGCTTTAAGATGTACTTACTGCTCGTGCTCGTACTGTCCAGTGTAGTGGCCGCGGAGTACACATTACGTAAGTACTTTAACTTTTAAGTGATTTATAGAGAACTAGCTGCTACCTGCGGCTTCGCCCGCGTTTTCACAGAAACCCGGTGTGCGATCGGGATTTAAAATAGCCTATATGTTAATCCAGGTCACAATCTATCTGTCTTCCAAATTTCAGACAAATCCGTTCAGCCATTCGAGCGTGAAAGAGTAACAAACATCCATACATCCATACTTACAAACTTTCGCATTTATAATATTAATAGGATACTTAATATGCGCTGCATTGGTTCCGGGGTTTATTCCGAACTTTTTTGATGGGGTAGTTCAGTCAACAGCTTGAAAATATTTTAACGTCGTTAGCACCGCGAACTACCTACTAAGGTGATTCGGTTTTACGTTCACTTGTCGAGTGTGGTATCCACCGCCTTACATATTCCACTACCACGACATCAGTGTATTAGTATTAGAGGGTAGCCTATAAGCTTGCTCAAGAGGCATAGCATTCCAGTTGAATGAATAGAATGCATTGACATATTTGATGTTCAAAGGCGGTGTCTATCATTAGGAAATATATCAGCTTCTTTGCCAGTCAGAACCATCAAAATAAGCAAGTGAATGAAACAGGCTAGGACCTTTTGCCCTCTATAGGTGTGCCTTTTATGATAGCCGATAGGTATATAAATATTTTACATTTTGTCGATAAAAACTTTCAGGTACTTTACCTGCAAAAATATTAAAATAGGTACTTACCTACCTAACATCACCACTTTTCACCCAAAGGATAATATTTTTGTAAGTTTTGCTAGCGGCTTTACCGTGTACCTGCCTACTTCACACTTTGACCACTGTTTTGAAAATAAGTACTTTTTTATCTAATCCTTTAACATTTAGTTGTAGTTAACGTCGAATTTTGTCTTAACACTTCAAAATTAATCTATTATTCTATGATTGACCTGTGTTTGTTTATTTATTCAAAGGACAGACGTTTATTACCAAGATATTGAGTATAAAAAACAAAGTATTGACCTATCTCTATTTATTTTATCTGGAATACCTACTTTTTATGCATTACCTAAAAGCTCAAGTAAAGATTTAAGCAATGGAAGAAACGAAGATGAATACCATATTATAATATTATTAAACTTATAGATACTGTCATTAAATTCAATTTAATAATTTTGTCTGTTATTGGGTTCAAATTTTTAATTAATTAATACTGTTAATACTAATTTAATACCAATAATACCTAGTTGCCTGTAGTTCGCCAAGGTAGGTAGGTACAACGCGTGTACATTATGTTAATTTATCTTCATTGGGTTAAGGGCGCATTAATATCAACATTAACCACATTTTTTCCCTATGAATCAGAATATACAGTTACCCTCAGTATTACTTAATTTGCTATTTACTTTCAATTAAACCTTTTAATTTAAGTTATACATGCAAAAAGAGGGCATCAATACAGCTGTATGTGTTTTTGTATCTTTGTTAAGCTGTTACTCATTTATTAATATAATAAATAAATATTAAAAACAGTCCCTGTGTCTATTAAGTGTTAAGAGCTAAATTGAGATATCGAACTGGATTTTGCATGAAAGTTAAAACACAGGCAAAACTGCGGGTCTAGCAATTAATAACATATATACTAATACGCTAATACGTGAATATGCTAATATCTGGTTTAGCCTGTAGGTTGTGAAATATTAATATATATTCGATAACTAAATTTTCGATTAATGTTTTAGTTAAAAAAAGGATATCATAATTGATAATACTACATTTAGTTGCATTAAAAAATATTTTCAAAAAGCAACAGTTCTTCAGTAAATGCTGATTCTTATATTCAAGAAACGAGTAGTTTTGCTTATTACGGGCAGTAGGTTTTTTAAAGACTCGTAGCCTCGATAGTTGCTGCCTGCCCCGTAAGGGAGTTACCGTGAAATGATACATGTATTTATGAATGTAATTGTGACCTCTGTGAGGTCTGTCGGTAAGATGTTTACCGGCTCCGGCTCAAAACATATTTAGTAGATATCATATACCTATCAAGCAAAAGTAACGCCTTACACCAGTAACGCCTTGTTACGGTTATGAATATTTATAAAAAAAATCGGTCTTAAAACTTGCAATTTAAAGTGCAATGTAGGGTATATTTGGGGAGAAATTTTGTGCAACTCTTTTATTTTTGAAGCCTCTATGGTCTGGCGATCCAGTGTTTGACTTAACTCCATAGGTCCTGGACTCGACGCCCTGGCGACAGATTTGCCACTTATGACATTGTAGGACCTAATGTTCTTTGGCTAGTCGTATGTGCCCTGGTTGTATCTTTGCTTATTTCTTGGGTGAAAAGGGCACGATGAAAATTTTTTAAACAAGCTATCCTCAACCCATTGATCTCGTTTTTGGTATACACACTTATGTTTAATAATAAAATGTTTAATGAAAACGAAAATTCATCTTCTTCACGCCCATATCCCCGAAGAGGTAGGCAGAGGTACAACCAAGGCACCCACGACTAGCCGAAGACACTAAGTCCCACAATGAGATAGGTGGCAAGCCTATCGCCAACCGGGCACATATCCAATCCCGACCAACATTTTTTTTTAGAAAATTGGAAAAATCCAATTTTCTTTGTGTTGGCCGACCCGGGATTCGAACCCGGGACCTAATGCAGTCAAGTCCAACACCTGGACCGCTAGACCACAGAGGCGATACGATACGAAAATTCATGATCCATGATATGATGAGGGTGGCGGAACGTGATCATAGGAACTCCTAAAAACATCGTATTTAGGCTTATTCGATCTTGAATAGTGCTCTTAAGTATAGTAATCTTAAGTCTTCTGCTGGGAGCAGGCTCTAACAAATAAAAGCTTATCACAAAAATATATTTCTTGTTAAAAGTTTTTTTTTTCTATCTTTATTTAGAGGCTTTAGTCGTGAAACGACTATGCCAGCCTTATGCATAATATCTTAAACTAAAAAAAACAGTAAGTATAATATAAAAAACATAACACAAAAAAAC
>NJDC01001830.1:55598-66695 GCA_002245475.1 Calephelis virginiensis | reverse complement strand
TCGGAGAATCTTGAGATCACCTTCGGATAACACCCGAGTGATTTGTCCACTTAAGTGTCGCCGGGTGCCTACATCCATCAACATTCGAATGGTTTATCTGCTTTGTCAATCTTTTAAATATCGTTAATAACCCATTATTATTATTATTTAGTAACAAATTAAATTTAAAAATTGTTTTATTGATCAATAACTATAAAAATCGTAAGCATTGTATACGATAACCTTGTCTTCTTCGAATAATTTATACAGAAAAAGGAATCACAATACATTGACAGGACGTAGCTCCGCGTCATAAACTAAATATATTTAGGTGTCGCAATTAAAAAAAATTTGTTTATATTCTACTACCTAGATCAGATTATTAGATCTAGACATTAGATTGCTAGGTCATAGTAAATATCCGGTGCACGCAAATGTTTACTTTTCGCACGAGTATTTACTTTCATGTTTTTATTTGTATTTTTTCATACAAACTTGACATATCCGTTATAACGAGTGCCTCTTATTTTACACGAGATTGTCAGATTCACGTGATTAATAATACGGATAGATTTATCTCAATAGCACGACCGTCGTAATTCATAATGTGTATAAACAATAATAGCACAGGTATCGTATACAATAACAATATAGTGAGATATTTTAATAAATTTTAATGAAAAATGTTTTTCCAATTAAAAAATATTTACTAGGTATAAAAAAATAACTTATGCAAAATTGTCATATTTGGTCAAATACTTGCACAATAAAGCTTTTGTTTCCAACTTCGTAACTGTTGGTCTTGAGAAAGACTTCAACGAGCGCAACTGTTACTACACTTATTTGACAAAATAAAAAGCATCTTCACGCCCATATCCCCGAAGGGTAAGGCAGAGGCACAACCAGGGCACCCACGACTAGCCGAAGATACTAAGTCCCACAATGTAATAGGTGGCAAGCCTATCGACAACCGGGCACATTTTCAATCCCGAGCAACATTTTTTTATTAGAAAATTGGAAAAACCCAATTTTCTTTTTGTTGCCCGACCCGGGATTCGAACCCCGGACCTCATGCAGTCAAGTCCAACAATTGAACTGCCAGACCACAGAGGCGACTATTTGACAAACTTTTGTTTAAATCCTGAAATGCCATATTAATTTACATTTTTATGGCTTATTTGAAGGCAATGAAAAGAAATAAAATCAAATAAACACTTAAGATGTGAGCGGTAAGTTTCTATGTTTAAGATGAATTTAATTTTAGGCATATTTTCCCAGATAAACTTTCAAACCGAAAATCTCGTTTCTAACTTCAGTTATTATATTTTTACAGTTCATTGCGAGTTTCAATCTTTTTCAAATATTTCTTCTACGCTATCTGTCAAATACAATTCAATTAAAAAATTAACTCGTTTCTATTGGCGAATTGAACTGCTGTTATAAATGAGATTAAATTGAATTTATTTATTTGCTGAATATGTGTCTAAGAAGATTAAACAAAAGATATTTTTTATACTAATATGTTCTACCACATTGAGGTGTGCAAATATTTACAAAAATATACCAATTTAAACTAAAGATTTATAATATAAATATAAATAGAATTATAATAATGACAGTCTTCGTCATTTTTAAGTTTCCTTCTTTGATACCACTTTTAAAATACTACTTTTGGATTGGTAACGCAACATATACATCTGTATACGTACGATATTCATAAAACACGTTACTGTCCCATATAAATTCTCAATTATTACCCTACCAATTTCAATCGTTACAGCAATATCCTCAAGGCTATTATAATAACAATTTGTAAATGAATACTATCTCAACTATCGAACTCCGTTCAGCCATGTTAACTTACTCTATATACCGCCATCTATCGGGTCAACATTTCAAACAAATTTGTCTAACCCTTTTTCGTGGTCCGGTGACAAACACACATATATAAGAATTATATTTATCTTAAAACGATTTGATATAAACCGACAATATACTTTAAAGTAGTACAAATTATAATATTACTAACATTTCATACTACGAGTTGTACTAAAACTCATTAAAACGAATATAATATTGTCCAAACTAGTTTTTTTTTAAACCAAAAAAAATAGTCATATGAATTGCATTTTGTATTATCAAATATACTTGTATTTTTCACTGGTGTTAGAGTACTGTGCAACTTGCGCGGGTTAGGATCTACCGCCTAGCCTACCACCATAACTACATTGTCATGTTTTGGTCTGAAGTAATACCAGTAGACTTGCATATTAGTTTTAACATCCCCTCCCAAGTGCGGTTCTCTCTTATCATAATTAAAGCAATGTGCATAATCGACGTGTTTTTCCATAAAAACTGTTTTTAATCAAAGTTATATCTATCTTGTAAAATGATTGCTAATATCAATAGCCTATAAAAGAAATGAGCTTTGCATGACGTACCAATAACCTATCAAGGTCATACTACAAATGTGTAACAATTGAATGTTAACAATCAACAATGCAGCCATTTATATGCAACGTAGAATTCAGCAAGGACAGGGTTAATAACTCTGGCTAGGACAAAACACCGGGCACGTATTTTTGTAGCATAACAGAAAATGGGCTCCCATTTTGGAATTGGAAGAGATTATCGCTGCTTGTAAGTATCAAAGATACTAGCAGTGCGTGAAGACAAGCTATAACATAAGATGTTATATATAACTTCACTACCGTGCTAAAACATTTCACTCTCATACGAATTGCAGTTTCCATATAAATGAAAGATCCTTACTCAAATGCTGGTACCTACTATCGGCCAATATTAATAATAAATCCTAATCCAAAACTCGCTGCCCAAGATTGATATTTTGATCCATTTTTATGTTATCGCTTGCCAATAATGTATCTGTGCACAGGATAAATATGAGAATGAGGTATAGGATAGGCCGGCGGATACGCAGCTATCTAGATTGCTTGAAATCCATTAGATTAAGATACATTATTAACATTGGCCGTATAAGAGCATGTTTAACTTATCTATTTATCGCTTTCTGATTGCTTTTCATACCATATGTTTATGCCTTTCATATGTTTAGTTTATACTTTTGACCGCCTCGTTAGCCAACTACTACTCCTAATAGTGTACATGTATAACCGATCAACTGCGAGGCTCGGCTTCGATTCCCGACGAGGGCAGACATGTGTGTGATGCACATTTAGATGCCTGCATTTCAAGGTCTGGGTGTTTATTAAATTTATTCAGGTATCTATTTAAGTATTTCTATGTATTAGAATCGTGAACACCCATAACACATACATATAATTTATTTACTTGCAGGTTAGATTCAATTGGTGTAACTTGTCCAGCGATATTTATTTATTTATAATAATAATAATTTATTATAAATCATTTATCTATAAAATTATTAATACATACTTGATATAAAAAAAACTGCAAATTGAAATACATTTTATTTAATTTTATAAAGTAAATAATAACTTAATAACATAACGATACTTGAACGATAATTTATCAAACAAACAATTACTCACACTCAAGAAAATAATTGCATTACTTTAGTCCCATTTGAATTTACGCAAATAGCAAAGTATCAGCTATAACTGGCTATAGCAGCTAGTGTTTATAATAATCATGACAAAATAACAAGCAATCATTTTTTTATTACAATTGTATGGCCATGGTCTATACAACATGGGCCAATGGGCCAATGTATACGTTTTTACAATAAACTTCCCGAGCATATTAAAGACTTACCATTTAATCAATTTAAAAAATGTATTAAGATAAAGTTGTATGGTAAGGGTTATTATAAGATTTCAGAATATTTAGAAGACAGAAATGCTTGGGATTAATTGCTCCTCATGCCAATCTCTGCAAATTATTTGTAAATGTAATAAACTTTTGTAAATTAGATTTATAAGAAAAAAGACAAGCCCGCTGAGTTTCTTTCGCCGGATCTTCTCAGTGAGTGGCCGCGTTCCGATCCGGTGGTAGTTTTTAGAATTATATAGACGCGTTATAAGAATCTTTGTATAGATCTACGTAATAAAAGCTTTTTTGAATTTGAATTTGAACACTATGTTATAGGTACTACATATGCCTCGTCTCTCCGTACTGTAACATGATATTCTATATAACAAAAAAATATCTGACCCTGACTGAAATTTATGTCATATTCCGGCCTAGTGGATAAGATTGCTGGTAGACTTATCAGTAGGCCGAATGTTCAGCTCGTTTTCTGTGTGCGAACATTGATACGAAAATTCGGAAAAAATAAAGAATTTGGGTTCAAAACCCGATTATTAGTAATATTTTTAACGTACGGATACAAGTTTTTTACAATTAGATTAAATGTAGTTTGTTAATTACATTTCATAATTCATACATACCGTGAAGCATAAATTCTCACACCAATTAACTAACGAACTATCATTAAATTAATAGGAATTTTATACTTATTGAACAATGTAAATTAAGCAATGTTAATGCACTATTACTTTTAGGGTTCCGTACCCGGGTAGTGTGAAACGGAACCTTAATTACAGATAGATCGATATGTCCATCTCTCCGTCCGTGGATCGCAGACACTTTATTCTCAAAATACAAGAATTTACGATTTTTAACAACAATAAAAAAATGTGTGCATATGTGGAACTTAAAATTAAAACAATTTTTATCTATAGATATAGATTTAAAATCACGTTGAGGTTTTAAACCTTTTTTTATCAAAGTCAATATGTTGAAACATAGGCATGTTTATGATTTATTTATTAGGTTTACCGTCACTGACACCGTGATATGTGACTAAGCGGTAGAGTTTCGCAGCTACTCGCCCGGATTGGTACCACTGTCTTACCTATTCCTGCCACCATAACGTCAGTGCTTGTCTTTGACGTGTTCCGGGTTGGAAGATAAGGTAGCCGGTAAACTTGCTTTTGCTCCAGGCCTAACATCTCGGTCTCAGTTTGGCAGCGCACCTTTACCAGCTTTGATGTTTTAGGCGGGGCGAATTTCTTACCTTCAGGAAATCCATCTGCTTGTTTGCCTTCCACTGTCATAAAATAAAATAAATACATAGACATTATCAAAGTATAAGTATCTTCACGCCCATATCCCCGAAGAGGTAGACAGAGGCACAACCAGGACACACACGACTAGCCGAAGACACTAAGTCCCACAATGTGATAGGTGGCAAGCCTATCGCCAACCGGGCACATATCTTATCCCGAGCAACATTTTTTTTATTAGGAAATTGGAAAAACCCAATTGTGTGGAACTTAAAATTAAAACAATTTTTATCTATAGATATTGATTTTTTTATCAAAGTCAATATTTTGAAACATAGGCATGTTTATGATTTATTTATTAGGTTTACCGTCACTGACATCGTGATATGTGACTAAGCGGTAGAGTTTCGCAGCGACTCACCCGGATTAGTACCACTGTCTTACCTATTGCTATCCGTTGACGTGTTTCGGTTCGGAGGGTAAGTTAGTCGGTAAACTTACTTTTGCTCGAGGCTTAACATCCCAGCCTCAGGGTGGCAACACACCATTACCACCTTTGGTGTCTCTAGGCGGCGTGAATTTCTTAACATCAGGAAAACCGTCTGCTTGTTTGCCTTCTAAAATCATGAAAAAAAAAGGTTTTTTATTTTTTTTCTGGTTGGATATTGTGTTAGTTGAATGTCTGCTTTTTATGTGAAAGGTCAGAGGACAAGCGTATGTCTGTGCTAATGTTAAAAGGCAACAGTAATCTTCATCGATGATAAAGATCGTCGCTGTCCTGTACCCAGGATGTTAGGCCTATTGTGCTAAGTCTACCGGCTATCCTAACCTCCGAACTGGAACATAAATTATGATAATCGAAGGAATAGGTAATACGATGGATCCCTTCCCGGGAAAGTTGCTGCACGGCACTCAACAAGCAGTGATCTAATTCTTAATGACTTATGTAACCTGTGCTCGCCTCTACCTAGCAGGGAGGCAGGTGGTATATTCCTCCCTCTTTCTAACAAAATAAAAAGTACGGGAGAGGAAGGCCGAATCGGCTGTCGCTCCTTCCAAGTTATAATTCATCAGAAACAAAGTGCTGTCTCGATATATCTGGAATCTCCCTTTCCTCAAAATAAGTTGAACGAGCCAATAACATGTTACCAATTTTTTTCTTTATGTACCTGTATTCTGTTAAACCAAAAACTATTGTGAAGTTATGTGTACAATGTGACTAACTATTGGCGTTACTGGAGAACGAACAAAGAAGGAAAGTAAGAGCGGTATTATCTATGAATTCTGTCTATAAATATAAAGTATTTATAGGTTTTCTTACATGTTTAGGGTTACCTGATTAAAAATATATTTTTTAATACAGTCTACAAAATATCAACCTTTTTTTTTATTTTAACGAAGGTATCTGAGTTCCTACTTAACCGACTAAAATAAAACTCGTATCAGACGGATAATTCCTAGTAGTAGTAGTAGTAGACGGATAGTTCCTTAGAAGCAAACAGAAAAAAAACTTAATTAAATATGACATATTTAGAAACTTTAGGTTCCAATGGCTAAGTACTAAGTATTTGAACTTAAATATTGGTTTAGCTTAAAATTATTATCGATGACCTAGAGTCGTAGTGCTTAAATAAATGGCTGAGGCCTTGAAAATTACTACCTATTTAATTCTATGAATTTAAAATGTATAACATGACATTCACTACTTATGCCTATACAAATATTGTAACTGAAAGTTATATAAGTACCGTTTAACAACTATGTAACTACTACCGACGTCTAGGCGACGACTGCCGCCGACGCGTCGACGACTGCAGTTACCTATGCTGTTGGTGACATGCCGTTCGTGTGTAAGAGCTCTTAGCTGTTTGTGTCAAACAAATTATGAAAATTTTAGTGTTAGTTTTTTCTTTGTTTTTCATGTTACATTTTCATAATGTTTATATAAATTCGAGTTGCTGTTGAAGTTCGATTTATACAATATTGGAAATTAAAATCGAGTATGTCATTTTAAAGACAATAGTGACGAATTATTATCGTATTCGTTGAATTTATTTGTAATTGAATGTTAATCTACTAAAATTGTGTCGAGATTACATCGAGATTCAAGTGTAACCGTACTGAATGGTTGGCAATACCTTCATAATACACAGTTAATCTTGAAAACTTTTGTGCATTTTTGATATTTTGGAATGGTTAGGGAATAATTTTGCACGAATTGCTTTAATTATCAGTATGAAAGTACTATCATTAGTGTGGTATAATGCAATATTCATATATTGTGCTGTCGTACACAAACATGACAACACGAACTTTCGCGCAAGCGCCCTCCGCCATCTAAACGAAACAGCAGGCGCAGGCATAAATTTTCGCCATGTTTTCGCCACGCTGTAGAAAGAGAGGGGGATACTTCCTCTCCTACGCCGCGCCGGCTATTTACTCTCCATCTGTCATATGCATTTTGGATCAGGCTACATGTCCTGACGCGAGTTTAAAAGTTTTTACCCATTCCAAAAAAAGTGCGCAACGCCGCTAAACAAGTTTTAACTTCAAATATGCTTATAAATATCTGTTGACAAATTATTTACATGAATTCATCTAATATAAAATCTTTCGTTTTGAGTTGTATTTAATGGTCCTACACAAAAATACTTACAACTAAAAAAATAAAATATACAGACCCAGAAAAACAGAAATCGATAATTGTTAAACAACTGTCTGCCCCCGTCTGCGTCGGGAACCGAACTTAAGCTTTACAGAGGCGGTCAATATTAATTCAAATATTGTAGTCGTAATCAATACGAATAAACATAATTAAATTATGTTTATTACGTAGTTAAGCAGAAAGGACCCAACCCACATAAAAACCAAAATTGAGTGAAACATACTAAAGAGGTCGTAAAGCTTATAGGTAATACTTTCGTCCAGTAATAGATCCTACAGATAAACAAAGAAAGAAAGAAAAAATATTTATTTGCGGAATATGAGTGTTACAAAGATGTTACAAAATTACTTAAGCCTTCCTACATATTCTACCAACTTGTGGTGTGCAAATATTTTAATATGTTTTTAATTATTTATTCACGATTTACTATTTACACACTGTTTTTTGTTTGTTTTGAGATTACATGACTATTTATTAATACACACAATTTAAGAATGTAAATTAATTTATCCCTTTCTACCGTAAACTACCACCGTTTCCAAACCTAGCCAGACAGGAGAAGAATGGCCATTATTTTATGTATGGTCAAAGTGGTTTATGTTGGTGAATGATAAAACATTGACAAAGTTCCAAATTGTTTACTTATATTGTATGGCCTGGCATTTTAAATATTTGCAACAAAGAAATTACTTAACAAAGAAAAATCTGCATATTAATATAATGAATGAACAATCGCTTTGTTCTGTAAGGAATCCCCGCGTTGATGCTAACTTAAAAAAATATTTTAAAAAGACTTACCAGTAAAGTAGCTCCTAAAATATGAGCTCATGTTTATTGGGGAGTAGGGCTGTGATTAATCCATCGCCTGCTTGCATTTCTAGTAGCTATCGCAATCAACCTGAGTTCTGCAACGACTCACGTTGTACCTGTTATTGCAGATTTCAGCGCCCGCTATTATTTTATCCTGGTTTGGACAACAGGATAGCATATAATCATGAACAGAATAGTCTAGCAGCAAGTTTGAACGCCTCGTCGGTAGAGGGGCTAGCGTACACGCTTAGCTCCAACGACCAACCGTGAGGTTCGGGTTCAATTCCTGACGAGGGCAGGCAGATGTGTGATGAACATTTTGATGTCTGTATTTCAGGGTCTGAGTGTTTATTTTTATGTATTTTTGTTTTTACTATTTGTAGAGTACTGTACAGCAAATTATCCAGTAGGGATCCATTACCTTACGTTAAAGCGTCATTATTAGATTTGTTATGGCGGCAGGAATTAGTCTGGAGGGTAGGTTAGCCAGTAGAATTGCACCATAGGCCTGACATCCTGGTCACAGGACAGCGACGCATTTGTTACGTCTATGGCGTAAAGCAGCCTTTCCCAAAGTGGGCGATAACGCCCCCTTGTGGGCGCTGGAAGCCTAGAGGGGGGCGGTATAAATCTTGAAAAAAATGTTTTTTTTTAAACTAGGCGCAACAAATATGTTATTGAGGTTATTGACAAGAAAAAAACGAGGGGGGGGGGCGCTACAAAACAACTGATTTTCAAAGTGTGCGTTACATGAAATAAGTTTGGGAACCTCTGGCGTAAAGTATCGGTATACTTGTTAGCTGACCTCTCATAAAGAAAATTGAGTCGTTGAATGACACCTATAACACCAGCATATAATTTGCTTATTTTGGGGTTAGATTAAATTTGTGTAACTTTTCCAGGGATACTTAATTGTTAATCTTATAAAATCACAAAATTGTGATTTATACAATTTAAAAAAAAGTTCACATCACGTCGCTTTGGTGTTTCAAGCATTACATCTTATCTCCGGGAAGTTAAATAAATAAATATTCCTGGACAAGTTACACAAATTGATTCTAACCATAAAGTAAGCAAATTATATGCTTGTGATATGGGTGTTAGTCAACGATATTAATACATAGAAATACTTAAATAGATACCAGATTAAATTTAATAAACACTCAGACCCTGGAATGTAGACACAAATGTACCCCTATAATACCCCTTCGAGAATCGAACCCGAGCTTCGCGGTTAATCGGTGTAGTTAAACGAGTACGCTAGCCACTCAAGCAAGGAGGCGATCTATTCTTTTTTCCAGAGAGTTAACAAAAAGATGCCCCTTGCTGACATTAACCTGCACTAGTAGGCAATTCTTCAAACATGGCAACTTGAAACTGCAACCGACTGACCCTAGTGTACTGGCATTGCGAAAACCTGAAAGCCAGTAGAGCTAACAGTCATCTCCCAAACGCTCACGAGTTGCTTAATATTTCGACACCGTGATTTGCAACTTTATATTCGTGTTTGTTTGTTTTATTCGTTTCTTAACCATCAAAGATATGCATTTGATGGTTAAACCAATATAAACCTTAGAGCCACTTGCACGTTCCTGAGTTAAATATTTAACACTGAGTTAGCGCCTACCTAGGGTTAAATCACTTTATATTTGACAGTTTAACTCAATATTAAATGTAACCCGGGAATATGCAAGTGGCACTTAGAGGAGTAGATTATTTGATACTAGCGGCCCGCCCCGGTTTCGCACGGTTATAAAATATACATGTAAATCTTCCTCTTCAATTTATTTGTCTATTAAAAAAACCGCATCAAAATCCGTTGCGTAGTTTTAAAGATTTAAGCATAAAAAGAGACATAGGGACAGAGGAAGCGACTTTGTTTTATACTATGTAGTGATTATGCTTTGACTCTTACAGCGCGCTAAAAGACGTCATTTAAGTTATAATCAATCATAAAATCAACATTCCAAAAAAATCCAAAAAATTCTAACCAAAATTGTGACTTAATAGTAGATTAAATGTTAATGGATGTTTCTGAGTGAGTCGTGTGAGGCGTTAAATTTGTTGGCTACCTAGCTCTACATCCTTCGCATTCGCATTGTATATCTGCTTTGTCAGTCGTTCATCTGTCAATACTTTCCACATCGCCGAACTAGTGGAGCAAATCCTTTCTCATTTTAACATTTTCTACCCATCCCACTCTTACTCAGATCTCACTGTTACGAATGCGGTCAGCAAGCGATACACCACAAATTTTAAGTAGCGCTTACATTTCGACCATGTTTATCCTACTCTCATATTTTTTCCGACACACCTACGCAACTCTTGCTTTCATTAAAAAAAAGATAGGATAAGCATATAATTATGCAAAGCGAGTCTAACATTTTGACTCAAAACCATGCCTCGAAATAGCTTACCCAGCGCTCCATTCGCACTATACCCTGCACAGAATCTTCTTTCAACTTCCGCGGTGTACCTTCCATCCCTGCTAAAAGCACAACCAAGATATACAATTTCATTCACTTGTTCCAGCACTACATCATCAACCAAAACTCTTACATCCGTTCTGACTACGTCTCTTTCAAACACCATTATTTTGGTTTTTATCGCATTCAAATGTAAGCCCCTTTCTTT
>NJDC01001830.1:0-44036 GCA_002245475.1 Calephelis virginiensis | reverse complement strand
ATAAATAAAACATTACCCACACTACCATGCATTTGACACACACAAACAAATATATTGATGACAACGATAAAATATCACAGATGACGCACTAAAAAGTTTGGAAACAAAATAGTTGGTCTTGAGAAATGAAGATGGCGTTCTTATCAACAAAAAAACAAAATTTATTATGGTCGTATGGTCGTGAACGTCTACATGTTCATGACACAAATGTCTGTCCCCGTCGGAAATCGTATCAGAGCCTCCAAGTTGGTTGTTGGCGTTAGGCGTGTACGCAAACCTCCAGAACAAAGAGTAGATCCAATAATGATCCAGTCGCTAACGGTCACAATATCAATTCCAGGAATTCCAGAGCTATCCGTCCCGCCACTGGAGCCATTACTAGTGTCGGCACTGAACATCGAAGCAGGCGCAGGACCAGTGGTCATTTCCCAGATGTATAACAACATACGGCTGTATGGATTAACAGACTCAATTTTGACATCGTACAAGTAAGTAAAAACAATACGATGACAAATCTGTAATTTGGAGTAAGCTTCAGCAGCCTCTAAGACGCCACGTTGTTATCGCCATGTCCGAAGCTGAATTTAATTCTACTGGAGATTACAATTATAAAAAACACCTTATATCAATTCTATATATTACTGACTTTTACTAATTTACTTGATGTATCTACTACTCTACATCAAGTGAACCTGTGTTTATGAACGGCGAAGATCACTTACCATCAAATTTACCTTGCTCCTTAGCTTCATTTAATTTTTTACATTAAAGCAAAAAAGTCGTACTGTTACTGTTTGATGATGAAAATTATATGATTAATAGTTGAAGAAAACATTATTTCTAATCATTATCATTTTTTTTGGTTGTACCTACTTAATTGTGTTTCTTACATAATGTACACGCCTGAGCATATTTGGCACCTTTAAACCTAATGAGTAATTAAAAATTATGGGAACTTATTATCCGTTATTTTTGCTAATTTTATCCCTAATTTTCAAGCAGTTTACACAGCTGCTGGTTATTATAATGTATTTTTATATTTTAGGGCTGAATTAAGCCGCTATCGCATCAGAACAAACTCGTTTACTCCTAAAATGGAGTTTATTGCAGACTATGTAATGAATGGAAGAATCCTAATCTTGCCAATTAAAGGCAAAGGAATCGCAAACATAACGTTGCGTAAGTATTGAATTCAGCGCCATCTATTGTTTAAGTTATAAGATAGTAAGTTCTACGTTTCCATTTTGAAGAATCTCGAGCTACGGCAACCTCGCTTAAATTATAACTTGATAGGAAAATTATTTTCAATATACTAGTTACTACATGAATGTAATAAATGACATGTGTTGATATCCTCGCGACGAGTTAGTCCCACAACCTTTGGTACATTTTTCTGCCACCACAAAGCCAGCACCTAGTCAGGCAAAATATAATAAGAAGCTTATTCGGTATTTCTGATTTTTTGAGATTACTACCTTCTCACCGTCGAATAATCTATTTACTTTTTGATGTAAGCAACTATCAACTGAAAAAGTATAAAAGGGGGATAAAAGAAGCTATCTATTCGCTTTCACATATCTTTTACACATATTTTTAAATTTTTAACACAAAATGTTACTTATTTGGTGGGTAGTCACCCCACCCCACGGAGCCCGCATTGATCCGGGCTCCTTTGCAAAATAGACCATCTGCCTTCTTGCCAGGCAGCTCGTTAAAGGCGAGCATAGGCTTACCGTCACTAACACCGCGACATCTGACTAGCTGGTAGCGCTTCGCAGCGAATCGCCCGGATTGTTACCACAGCCTTACATATTCCTGCCACCATAACGCCAGTACTTGCAGTTGCCGTGTTCCGGTTCAGCAAATAAGGAAGCCGCTAAACTTATTTTTCCTCGAGGCCTAACACCCCGGCCTAAGGTTGGCAACGCACCATTGCCACCTTTGGTGTGTCTAGGTGGCGCGGATTTCTTATTATCAGAAATCCGTCTGCTTGTTTGCCATCCAATATCTTAAAAAAAGGACACTTATTAAGACGACGGTTTTTTCCTTTATTTCTTTTGTGATTACCACCTATTAAGGTATAATTTCAAAACTTATATTTTCCTATTAACAGTGAACCTCGTGGTGAAACATGACTTGATCGGTGAACCTGTTTCCAAAGATGGAGAAATATACATGCACCTTAAGGAATACAAAACGAAATTTATCCCCGAAAAGGTCATTTTGGACTTTTCAAATTTGTTTGACGGTGACAAAAGACTGGGAGAATCAATGAACGTGTACGTATTAGTCTTTAGTATTAACGTTAAGCTCTTCCGTCTAGACGTACCTACTACAATTTGTTAGATTTAGTGGCAATTTTGTTTTGTTATAATATTTATGTAAAGAATAATTTAATTAATTTAATGAGAGCACTACGGAAAATCTGTGGTGTAACGCTCGCTGACCGCATTCGTAACAGTGAAATTCGAGAAAGAGTGGGATTGAAAGAAAGTGTTGGTGTTAAAATGCGAAAGGGCATGCTTCGCTGGTTCGGTCATGTGGAAAGAATGACAGATGAAAGATTGACAAAGCAGATATACAATGCGAATGTGGATGGATGTAGGTACCCGGGGAGACCAAGGCTGACATTTCACGATCAGATCAATCGGATATTATCCGAGGGTGGTGTCAAGAGTCTCCGAAACCGGCGTGTTTGTATGAAAAAGGTTATGAATGTGAAGGAAGCAAGACAGGTTTGTCAGGATCGTATGGTCTGGCATTCGATACTCTCTGCCTACCCCGTAAGGGACTTGGCGTGAAGATATGTATGTATGTATGTATGTATGTATAATTTAATTGTAGTTAAACTGCAAGAAACTGACTTCTATTTCAATAAGTAAATCTTCTACACACACAAAATCTAAGTATTTGCCTAGATTTAACTGGCATTTTATCATCAGATCCAGAGTTGGTGCCAATGAAACCACATCTGAAGAACGATATTTCAATTAAAAAATGTATGTTTTAAAATATGTTTATAAATGCCGGATAAATCGATTAACCCTCCCTATCTAACCTAATTACTTTAACCTAAAAGCAATCCTAAATCTTAAATAGCTGTAATATTTTGCAAAACGAATTAACGATTGTTACAAAAATAGTATTTCATAACTACCTGTGTCTGTGTCGCTAATAACAATACAACAGTATACAAACGGAAATTCTGCAACTAATTTAACTGTCTAGATACTTTTTGATACCACTTTATAATATTAGGTATCTACTAATGCTACTAGACGTAAAAGTGTAGTGAAGTTGTGAAAGGTCAACAACACATCAGGTATTAAAATAAGCTAGACGCGCAACTAAATCTAAAAAGCTTAGGTACTTCTAAAAAGAAGTACCTAAGCTGAAAATTACAATTTACACTCGAATTCAAAATCACATAAGCATTTAGAACACTTAGGTTACCATCAAAATCTATGGCAAGCACTTTCCCCCTGTTCCGCTTCTCTTAAGTAAAATAGACCATCTGCTTCACTGCTTCTTGACAGCTCGTAAAAGGCAAAAATAGGTTGAAAGGGTCATTACTAAAAGACCACAAGTGACAGAATGCTGTGCAGCAACATGCCCGGGTAGAGATCCATCTATTCATTCTGTTCCTGTCGCCATAATGACACTGTGATATTCCGGTTTGGAGGGTAGGGTAGCCCATAAACTTGCACGATAGGCCTGACATCCCGGCCAGAGAACAACGACGCACCTATTTCATCCATGGTGTCTGTAAGCACGGTTATCTCTTACCATAGTAAAAACTGTGTACTTTTCGCTGTGTCATGCTATAAAAAATGAGACAGTAAAATAATAATAAGTAAGATCATATAAATAAAAATTTCTCGTATTTTCTTTCAGGTTTTTAAATCAAAATGCTGATCTCGTATTTAATGAGTTAAAGGAATCCTACGAAAAGGGGTTGGATAAAGTATTCCAAGATGTTTCTAATAAGATATTTGATAAAATACCAATGAACAAAATCTTCCTTGAAGATTAACTATCTGTGATTATAGTTTTTAAGTTATAAATAAGATTTATTTTAATTTTTGCAATTGTGAAAATATGAATACATTAAAAATAACGGTATTTATTTTAAAATATTTTTATAAATCATAAGAATATAATGTCGTTTTTTTTTTATTTTACCTGTATTCTGTTATGACAGAATTGTAACAGCGCCATCTATGAGGTTAGTGTTAAATTACGTATGAGCGATGGTTTTGATGCAGGTTAGCGAAGGAGCTTCTGATGGAGTGGTTCTTGAATTTCGAGGGGTTTCTTTCGTTTAGTTCGATATCTGCGGGCCTTTCGTTTTCAATAAACCTTTGAGCGTTGTTCAGACATGCAGCCTTGCAAAAAGCTTCGTTCACAATTATTACTGCAATTAAACAATCGATAGGTGATAAATGTTTGTCTTCGTCGTGGATTTTTAATTTTTTAAAATGGGTTGTAGATTTTTAGAACGACGAGACTAATTCTTTTTAAAATTAATTAATTAATGTTATTGTAGTACTTTCTACTACATATCTTTATACTTTCGGATGATGGAAAAGAATAATCGACAGACTTGAGCAAAAAAACGTATGTTCAGTATGTGCCATTGACATCATAATATTTAAAAGGTAACGTTTAACCACAGAATCCTATTAATATTATAAATGCGAAAGTTTGTAAGTATGGATGTATGGATGTTTGTTACTCTTTCACGCTCGAATGGCTGAACGGATTTGTCTGAAATTTGGAAGACAGATAGATTGTGACCTGGATTAACATATAGGCTATTTTTAATCCCGATCGCACACCGGGTTTCTGTGAAAACGCGGGCGAAGCCGCAGGTAGCAGCTAGTAAGTAATAATTCTAATGTGCAGAAGACGCAATCAACTATAAAACGCAAGCCAACTTGAATCTTAAGATGTGTATCAAAGGTTTGAAAGGTATAAATTGCGTTGACCAAAGTTTTTCTTATTTAAAACTTCACGCATGTGACGCACGGCAAAGGACTGGATGTTTAGTCGAGGGGTATTAACAGCACAGGTGGATGAATTTTTTTTCTGGCTAATCCTAGATATGTACAGTGGGTTGGCATAGAACTGTCAAGTGCTCGTTGGTTAAAAAACTTTGTGTTTATCATCAAATATGTTACGATGCTATTTTTTTCATCGAATACCCACAACTTTTACCTTCAAACTGTAACGTGACTAATGACATTGGTAATCGTTGGCGTTGCGACAGCAAAAGGTAAGGACTAAATTAGTAATACCGAACCCAAAGTGTTAAGTTACGGAATCTTCCTTAAACCGTACAGTCCATTAGGAAAATCTGATCATTCCAAATTACTTAATTATTCGACGCTGATTGCGTTGAGATCGTCACAATCCTGCACCATAAATAATCAAAAACCAGCAGGGTTACCGACATTCCCGACGTTCCCGAGCATATTAAAGACTTACCATTTAATCAATTTAAAAAATGTATTAAGATAAAGTTGTATGGTAAGGGTTATTATAAGATTTCAGAATATTTAGAAGACAGAAATGCTTGGGATTAATTGCTCCTCATGCCAATCTCTGCAAATTATTTGTGAATGTAATAAACTTGTAAATTATATTTATAAGAAAAAAGACAAGCCCGCTGAGTTTCTTTCGCCGGATCTTCTCAGTGAGTGGCCGCGTTCCGATCCGGTGGTAGTTTTTAGAAATATATAGACGCGTTACAAGAATCTTTATATGGATCTACGTAATAAAACCTATTTTGAATTTGAATTTCAATTTACCCTTGAATCTTGATTCATGCAATATTGGAAATTAAAATCAGATTGCTGTGGAACGCCTGCTTCAATAAAAAATAACAATGCGCTAGTTGTGTTTAATTGTAACAAACTGACACATATCCGATTCCAATTTCAAATATTGCTTGTAATCGAGTTTTAATAATAACCCTACAGATCACGATACATAAATTATGCTGCTACAGTCAGATTAGCGTGTAGCGTGCTGAGTCCACCAGTAGCTCAAATATTCCTTATACCTAATCACCTTTAACCATCTGTCGGAAGAGTGTTGGATAGCTCGCGAACTTCCTTGTTTAAAATTTCTATAGGCGTCACCTTAATTTGTTTTTAGTTTATATAATAATAATAACTTTATTCAAAACTTGACATGGTGTAAAGCAACTGCTCGGCAGCAATTGCAATAGTCGAAAGACTGTGTATACAAACACTTTAAAAATTACTCTAAAGATCAGATTAACAAATACATACATAAGCCCACGAGAAGGAGGTACAGCAACAGTCCAAGAACTAGCCCGTCGTAGTCCATGGCTTACTTCCGATGGTAACTAAAAATGTAATAGGATTACTACAATCGTACTTGTACTAGGCGGTGAGGGCTGCTTATCCGGACTGATACTAGTAAATTACAATTAGTTTTGTAAAGGATACGAAGGTCTGCATTGTCATACAACAATTAACAAAATTAATCCATCTACTTGTTTTTCTCTTTGTTTCAAACAAAAGGTTTTTGGTAATTAAATAAGTAAGAAATTGCTGGGTAAAACACTATGCAACAATTTTTTTTTGTTGCATAGTGTTTTACATGCATAACAACAAAAAAAAACAACAAAAACAACAAAAAAAAAACAACAATTCACTATCTCCGTTTTATCTATTCCTACCACCACGGCGACTATGAATTTTCATCTAGATGGAAAAGTGACTGGAGGACTTGCATATATAACTAAAGGAAACATAAACATGTAAGAGATTCTAGGTTCAGTTTGGTCATTTTATAGAAGTGTAGCTTTTACCCGCGGCTTCGTTTGAGTTTAAGTCGTTAAAAAAGTATCCTATGTTACTTCTAATACCTCTAAGAATATGTTAGTAGTTTCATGACGACAAGCTAAGTAGTTTTCGCGAGCAATTGTAACAAACAAACTTACATTCGCATGTATTAAGTGTATTAGTAGGGAGTGAAGGCAAAAAAGGGAGTTTCCTGTAAATCTGACGTCAAAAAAGCGGGTTGCACTTTATGTGGTAGAATAAAATATTCATTTATTGCGCTATCGTACACAAACATGACAACACGAATATTCGCGCAAGCGCCCTGCGCCGTCTTATGAATTTTCGATCATGTCACGTGTCATGACGCGAGTTTAGAAGTTTTTTACGCTAAAGTTTTTTTGCACTTCAAAAACATATTTTACTTAAGAGCCCTGACAAAATGAAAAAGAATGTCCGTCTTACAAATAAACATAGACTACTCCAAATTACTAGTAGTTAGTTAAAGTTACTCTAATGTTCAAACTGGTATTAACAGTACCTACATATTCCAAAAAGTTTTTTTAATAATTTTTGTCTGTCTCTCGGTCGGTCTGTCTATTTGTTTTCGCTAACCTCTACAGCGGCTGGAAGTGGCTGGAAGCGGCAATGTTGACGAGAGATTCACTGTTAGATAGCTCATATAATAAGTAATTTAGGCTACTTTCGTTTTAAAATTTTCATTAAATTAACCAAGTAATTAAATAAACAATAAAAAAATATTAAATCCGTCGCGGACAAAATTATGATCCCACAGCACAGCTTATTATGATCTATCATTATTACAAATTTCATGTAAATCAGTGAAGATTTAGCAGTTTAACATACCTACAAAAATTTATGTGCATTCGTTGATAAGTGGATTATAGTTGTAGAAAAGAGTCACCAATAAAATAAAGAAGAATCACTAAAAGGTTTCTATTACAAAGTATAGCATATTATGCAGACCTTCTAACAGGGTACCCTCGTGTGTCTGGTAGCTCTCAACAACGTTCTGATAGAAAGGTAAGCAGCGAAGATTATGAGCAGAAAGAATGATGTTTCCCAGAAGTGAGCAACGAGAATCCTGTTCATCTTCCAGGCGTCTGCTAAATGAAATTTAAAAAGTACTATTTCATTACGATTGTGTTTTGACGTAAAGTTTTTTTTTCTTGATATGGCAGCAGTTTTGTGAGGTTGACAAGTATAATGTTTAATTGGAGAAAATACAACCTTTGTCTTACTGCCTAGCTGTCAGAGAACTCTCCGAAATAAACTTTGAGTATCGGTTTAATATTCAAAAGAAATAAACCAAAAAATAAACTATAGTAAGAAAGAAAGAAAGAAAAAATATTTATTTGCGGAAAATGAGTTTTACAAAGATGTTCCTTCATAGTCTACCAACTTGTGTGCAAATATTTTAATAGGTTTTAATCAAATTAGTAATTTTAATTATTTATTTAATTTACTCACTGTTTGTTGTATTGATTACATGATTATTTAATATGTATATTTATAGAATATTATGGTAGTTTACTAAAGATTGATGAAATGTTTGGAGAAAAAAAAGTTCTCTTACTAGTCTGTGACAACATCTATCAAAAACAATATTAACTAAAAAGAATAAAGAATATGAATTCTAGCAGGTTTTTAAAAAAGGGAGGTTATAATCTCTCATACAGGAACGTCAATTTTAAAAGAAAATTGAGTATTCACATTTTCAATTATTTTTTTGTTGCCCGACCGACCCGGGGATCGAACCCGGAACCCTAAAGAAGTCAAAGGGAGAACGGGCGAATATAAACGAGTATTTCGATAATTAATGGTTTATTCAGTGAAATAACAATGTCTATGGCATAATCACTGGTAACGTACGTACAAGAAACGATAGCTTATTCTAAATAAACTTAGCCTCTATTGCTAAGAGCGCGGCAATGTTTTAAAATTACAATTCTACTGAAAATCTTTTATCTAATTTTATTACAAATAACAGATTTAGCGAGGCCATAAAATTGTGTGACTTACGACTCCGAAATATAGTGTAATATACATACAGTTATACTATTTAAATTATGCGCTTCGGCTATATTCGTCAAGCTTCGGAAATCCGAATGTACTTTCAAGATATCTATATAAATTTGTTATTACAAAATCAATAATTTCGCTTAAATTTAGATTAGGTCAGCCAATTTAAAAATAAAAGTATAAAGTGTTAAAAGAGTAAAAAATGTAAAGCCGTAGCGCATAATTTAAATAGTAGTACTATACATATTGTATATATATCTCAGTAGATCTGAAGGTACGGATTTCAAACCCACCATGGCACCGCAACATGAATTTATAATTTTAAAATAAATCTTTTCAAAAATTTATTTTGAAAAAGATTTTACACAATGAAAAAAGTTTGGAAAATTATTTGAATTACCAAAGTATAATATAAGATACATAATTGATAGGAAATGTATTGTAATTTTAAAACGTTGCTGAAAATTATTGCTACGATTATAGCACAACATTTTATAAATTAAATATTGTAATATGTCAGAGGTAATATTCGAGTCTTGGTAATTCTTAATATGTGGTTAAACCAGGGTTTAACATAGTTGCACTTAGATTCGTGGCTATAAACACAACTTATAATCTGGTTTTAACAACCTTTGATTAAGAATATCCAAAACTTAGTATTATTTGCATAAAAATATTTTTTTTATACAGGAGGAGGCAAACGAGCAAGTGGGTCACCTGATGTAAAGTGATCGCCGCCGCCCACGGATATCCGCAACACCAGGAGTATCACAGATACGTTGCCGACCTTTAAGGAATGAGTACGCTCTTTTCTTGAAGGTCCCTAAGTCATGATTGTTTGGGAATACAACAAAAACAATATTTTTATGCAAATAACTTTAGAAGAATGATTTCGGGTAGAGCGTTATAAGCATTGTAATTAAACTATTTTAAGATTCTTATTATTTCGGAGCTTAAAGTTATTGTAGCGATAGTTCAGCAGAAAAAAGTATACTTTTTTTGAAGCGTGTAATTAAATAAAGCTAGAGCTTTGCAAAATATATACAGTAGTACCATTTAAATTATGCGCTTCGGCTATATTCGTCAAGCTTCGGAAATCCGAATGTATTTTAAAGATATCTATATATAGAGTTGTTATTAGATAATTAATAATTTCGCTTAGATTATATCAGCCAATTAAAAAATAAATAAATTAAAACATAATTTAAATAGTAGTACTGTACGAACTTATTACAGTATAAAAAATCTTGTGTTACCATTCAGGTAACACACACTTAGAGAGATGAAACACATCTTTTATTAGGTATCGAATTAATAAGTTACTATAAAAATACTTTTTCCATTTTTTGGAAATGTTTAGTTTAAAAAGATTTTAAAATAAAAAAAACAAAATGTATCTCTATAAAAGTTGTGTTTCTGAAATAACGAAAAGTCACTTCGAACATTAATTTAACAAATGTTAAATTCTTTATTGCAATGAACGAAGTGACCATAACATACGTCATTTTATGGACGGTTAATCTAAAAGTGGAAAAATATTTCTCTGTAGCTTCCTACTAAAGGAAAACTGAGTGCTATTAAAGAGTTTTACTGTGTATTATGTATGATGAGCAGAAGAACTAACTTGTATACCAACTACAATATCTGTTGCTTGCAAATAAGTGTTTTTTTTAAATTTCATGAATCGAAAAAAGATAATTTTCATATCTTTATTATGGACCAATGAATTCGACAATAGAAACATTATTTGCAAGCAAAAATCTAGCAATTATAAGCTCTCCCTCTATATCCTAAGTCCAGAAAAAATGAGATTACTGAAAGATTGCGAAACTCCCGGCTGCAATTATAAACTTAGCATGAAACTATTAATTTTCGGACAAAAATGCCGGGAAATTTAATAAACAAAATAAATCTAACATTATATAATTGTATCAAAATTCTAGAACATATAAACTTACCTTAAATACTAAACTAATAACTACCTTAATCAAAACATGTAGCACCATCATACATTCTTTGTCATCTCACATGTCTATCATTCTTTAAATCAATAATTGCCTTTAAGCAAAATAATTAGTCAAAATATTAAAAAAAAATTGTGAATGAAGTGTGCAGGCTTTGAAACAAAGCAATAACTTCAATTGAATGGTCATTTAATTTGTAACTAATGATCATTAATCAATTTTTTTATTGATAGATCAATCGTTCAAAAAAATTTGAAATGCGAATGGAATTCCGAAAATCAAAACTATGCACAAAGTACCTATTGTGTTAATTCGAACCTATTATAAAATAAATTGACATCTACATTTAAATTCGTTTCATTTTTCGAAAACGCTCAATATCTTAGATTACAAAGATATGCTGGAGATATATAATAAATACTCAGGTCACACTTGACGAGGGACCAGACTTAAAACGTTCACTAATAGCACTTGTGGTACACCACTATCTGTCAAGGATATCGACAGTCAATTGATTCGAATAATATAATCAGTCTTTTCACGGGTTTTAGTGATCCAGTCACTGGAACTGTGAAGTTGATGTTGACCGCCTGCATCCCAAGGCAACAGGTGCTGGTATTCTCGAAGCACCATTCCTTGGATCTTTTCTAGGAGCGGCCAACTGTCTCGTACTTGTCGATCTTTCTAATTTGCCATCAGACATGACCCATGCAGATGTAAAGTCCGCGTAATCCGAATCTTTTGAACTTGTCCTCGATAAAGAATCTTCTCCTTTTGAATACGTCCGAATAATCTCTTTCATTTTTTCTAAAACTGTGGCATCATCTTTTGCAGCTTCCGCAGATCTTAATATCTGTTCTAAAAGTGGACTCAACTGTTTCTGTTGAGAGGGAGACCTCAAAGTTGCACTGCTTGCCCGTAATGGAGAGTTTCTTTTGAAAGGATCACTTTGTACTTTAGGTTTTGATTTTGGAGATTTACTGGGGTTCTCAAAAGTATCAGCTCCAATCGTTGGCCGTGATTTTGTTTTTGCTTGATTTGGTGCGGTTCTCCCTCCCCATGTGTTTCGGGAAGTAGGGGGAAGTTTAGGAGCCAGTTTTGGGGATGATTGAGGATTGGCTACATGTTTTGGACTCGGTGTATTGCCTCGACTGGGCGTCTGGTTCCTAACTGGCGAATGTGGTATCCGGCTAGCTGGTCTGCTCCTAATTGTTTTCACAGGGGATTGTGAAGCCTCTCGATTCGGGCGCAGACTTTTACTCGGTGAGTCGTTGTTTTCGTGACTTACTATGCATTCTGGACTGGCCCTGTTGGATTTCTCCTCTGAACTATTTTTCCTTCCTCCATAGAAAGTATCTGAGAAGTCTGTTTTCCTAAGACCAGTCGTCAAGCTGACGTAATCATCTGCTTTGTCACTTTTGTCTGTTTGGCTGCCATCGTCTTGATCTAGACGCTCTGAAATTGCAAAAATATAGTTGTAAGTAAAATGCAATCAAAACCTGTTGAATACGTTAAAATCCTTATCGCCGTAGAGCAGAGGTTCCCAAACTTATTTCATGTAACGCCCACTTTGAAAATCAGTTGTTTTGTCCCCCCCCTAGTTTTTTTCTTGTCAATAACCTCAATAACATATTTGTTGCGCCTAGTTTAAAAAAAACATTTTTTTCAAGATTTATACCGCCCACCTCTAGGCTTCCAGCGCCCACAAGGGGGCGTTATCGCCCACTTTGGGAAAGGCTGCCGTAGAGGCACTATATAGTAGGCAGCAGGGATAAGAGTGGTACTGTTATTACGACATTGTCCTCACGAATTCTAAGCTTAAAATTTAGCTGAACCTCAGCGAATTTTCAGCTTAAAGTCAAATTTGCCTAGACTAAAGAAACATTAATAAAATCTTATCTGCTCATTAAAAAATAATTTATAGTTGACATTACGTAAAAGAAGGATTTAAATGGCAACATTTCTAATAAAAGCACCATTAGCGGAAACTTAAAGTAGTTTCAAGAACGTTCATAAATATATTTGTTATTAAGGAACAACTATTGGTGGATTTGAAAATAGAAGTACAAACCAATTAGCATTTATCTTGTAAAAATACAGTTAATTAATTGTTGAATAATAATTAAATACTATTACAATACAGGCTATAAAGGCTGCCATGTACGGGCGCTTGCCAATTAATCTTATTATTCATTAAACAAGTTAGTGCGGTATTAATGCTTATGTACGTATGCTAATGTTTTCCTGCTTCGCCATAATAATGGCTGATGAATGTGGGCTCGAGATTTGCCTTAGTATCGTGTGCAAACATCGTGCAAAACAATTTTGTCTTTACCTAGGAATTAATTCCTTCTGGAGACGTCTGTTTTGAATTATACGAAAAGAAATAGAGATTTTGGCGAATCGAGTTCACCAAATCCAAAATTCACTCGATGAGCTTAGGTAAGGATGATACCGCTTTACCGTAACTGATTAAGAAGACCTATGAGAAATTTAAATCATTTATTACTGATTATAGGTATTGAATTATTGGCAGATGCTTACGCAAATATCAAAAATTAATAAGAAAAGTCAAAAAAGAAAAAAGGCTTTCAAAATATATGCCGTCTAGACACCAAAAATGTAAATCTAACAAACTACTATTCAAATTTTAATTTGGGATCTTAAGCCTTTTACGTAAGTTGTCTATTTATATGGCGATCGCTGTAACATCAATGCTTGCCATTTTCGTATCCTGATTTCCTTAAAATAGAAGAAGAGCATTAATATCCCAGCATTAGGCAAGTAACGAACCATTAGCATCATTGGTATGGATATGCACTGAATATAATTCAGTTACAGTTACAGTTTTAACATGTAAAAAATAACTTGTACGCTTCTAAATATAGTCCCATAAATAGGTATAGCACCACGCTTGTGACAAAATCAGTCTATTTTTAACTTTCCGAGGCGCGGCTAAATCTAGACCCTTTATAGTAAGGCCCCAGTCGCATTCTTCACAAATATGGCAACGACCAGATTGCAATCGCTTATACCGCACGCACACTATAGGCGAAATACAGTTTTAAAAGGAATTAAGAATACTACGAATTTTCTATGATACGGTACATATGATTGTCAATTGTGCATTATTATGTAGGGTATTTGTTGTATTAAATATTTAAAAAATATTGAAATCTCTTCGATTTGTGGTATCGGTTGCGTTATACGGTACGGTATTACCGTATACGGTTTTATAATTAATCAAAATCATTATCAAACTTAATCAATCGATGATAATTAAATTAAAAACTATTATATTTGGCGTTGTACCCAAACAAAACTGAACAGTTACGAAATTTGATCAAAATTTGTTTAATGTTTATTAGAATTTTAATATTGTGGTACAAGATATTTCTATAAAGGTAAGGTAGAGACGTCTGGCGTAACGTAACGTAAACATTTCCACAGAAAGGCAAGAAAGTTGGTCTTTGGTACCAGGGTAATCAATATTCCAAGTTGTTTTTTACTGTAATACACACTACATAGATCAATGTATAGCCAGCTTTCAAAAACACATATTTTCATTATTTACTTATTAAATTTTGGAATATCAATTATTAAAAACTATAATGTGCGCGGAATCTAAAAAATGACATAGAACCTCCTACACCGTAAGAGTGATTGGGTCGTGACTGGTGATCTGTAACAGACGATGCTCGCTCTGTACTCATGAGGTCATGTCCCAAGGCTTCCACGGTCATTATAAGCAAAATTGTGATTTTACAAAAACGTGTTAAATATTGCAACATAATTTCCATTTCGTAATATATCTTTTAAATACTGTATAGACTATAGGTATAAACTATATAAAAATTAATTAAAAAAAAGACTTGTGACACTCTGAGACTGCCGCGGTAAAGCTATTGCATAAGCAGGCAAGAGTCGCCAGATTGCGGGGCGAAAAGCGTGATTACGCATGTGCAGTAACGACGATACAACCAATGCCAGCTAGAGGCGAGTTGCTGAACTAAAGAGACAAGCATGATCAGAGTCATTAAAAGTTCTGATATTCATCGATAGATGGCGGTGTGATGGGGTGTTAGGTTATTTTCGTTACGGAATTTCTGGATTCGGTCTCCACTCTCAAGGCCCGCGATAGAAGTTATGCAATAGCTTAAAAATACTTTAAACAAAGACTTAACTTTGAAATGTTACTTATATTACATGTTACTTATATTATAACTAGCTGCCCGTTCCGGCTTCGCTCGGATTGTAATTTTTTATGATAAATTGAGATTTAAACTATCCTATCTCTCAAGTTGGATCGAACTGCACATGATGTGCGAATTTTATTATAATCAGTTAAGTGGTTTAGGAGTCCATTGAGGACAAACATTGTGACACGAGATTTATATATATTATAAAGATTATTGCGAAATTTTGTGAGAATGGTTGGATATTTGTTACTCTTTCACGCAAAAACTACTGATTGGATATAGACGAAACTTTGACGGAATAAAGAAAGTTAACACATCATAATCACACATAGGCTACAAATCATAAAAAGTTCTTTAGTACGCGAGTTAAAGTTAATATTAATAAATAAGCTAGATCTTTAAAAAATCCTTCAGAAATCTTTAGTATAAAATATCGGTAAGGCAGTAAACATGCAATATTACCGCTCAGGCGTATCCGGGATCAAAAGCTAGTATATAAAGTTATTCAGAAATCAACAATGTGACCATTTGTGTTATCTCGACTAGACTTCATTAATTCTAATATTTTATAAAACGTCGCGACGGTTTATAAAATTTATTCGTCTGACGCGATGGCGGCTGGCGCCTGCAGAAACCGCGATATTATTCTTTTCATGTGCGTTATTTGTATATGTCACGCCTTTTCTAACTTACTGTTATTACTATACTTAGAGGTCAATGGTTATAACTAATTAAGGTTAAACCAATTTAATTAAAATCTAACTAATTAAGGTATAACCATCTATAATCCGTATTATATTATTATACATGATGGACATCGATGTATTTATTTCTGATTCTGGATATTTATTATATTTATTCCGGTATCTTGTATTTATTTCCATGTACCCTAAGCATAATACAATGTAATGTAAAATGTAACCTAAGCATAATACAATTTGCTAACTTTGTTGCCCAATTAATCAATTTCTGTTATTTGTCTATGAATATTTATTACAAATTTATTTATAAATGCGTTATTGAATTTGTTTATCAGTTTTTCCGTCGCAACAAAGCAGTATTATTACATATTTTTATATATGGAGATAGAAACACTATAAAACGACACTACTTTTTATCCCGATACCTAAGCTTTTTCCCGTGGGGAGAGATAACTTTCGAACGCGACCTTATAAGATGTAGTTCAATAATTAAATACATATTTTAAAAATTAAAAACTAGGCCACCATCACTACTGCGATGATACTTAGCATAGAAACTATTTTTAATTGAAGCCAAGTGTCATTCGCATTTTTACAAATATTTTTCCTATATGTTATACGTTTTTATAAAAATGGTGTGAAATACTACGAGCCTGTCTGGTAAGTTTCCGTATTATTTTACAAAAAAAGCATACATTCGTACATGAGCATATAAAAGTTAATAAAGGCGAAACCGCGGTAAAAGTTGCAGCTAGTGTACACGGTCCGCCTAAATGGAACTGCATTTGAAACACATGCACTTTTCAAAGAATCTTGACTCACTTGTTTTAGGGTTGACACTTTTGGTATTTGAATATTAAAAGGTAGTATTGAAGTATTGAAAATTGAAAGCATTAATGTTGGTAATGCCTTGGTAACGTAAGGCTATAGTGGAAACTATTTTGCGTAAGTAACTTTATTGGCTACACTTAAAGAGCATGATAATGGCGGGTATGATATTTTCGCGGTAGGTAAATAAAATAACTTTTCTATTTTAGTGCCGATGTTCATATTTTTTCAAAAACTAGCCTACGACTTAATACGAACGAATTAACGATTTGATTTAATAGAGGTTCTTGTATAATACACTAATTATTAAAAGTAAAGAAACGTAATATGAATACGATTGTATTAATTTGACATTTGTAGGCGAAAATTTAAAAAAAAGAATCGTATGTTTTTTTATTCAACTAGCTAAGTAATGAAAACTATACATGTGTTTATCCATTTGACATAAAACATATATTTTAAATGATAGCAATTAGAAATTCCTTGTGCGTCCTTCTTTTCTGATTATGGATTTTGATACATTTTTAATGCATTCTGATATACGAAAAACCCAAAAAAGTAAAAGAATTGAAAAAAAAATAACAAACTTGAAATTTGGGGATTAAGTAAATTGCGCCTGTCATATCAAAAGTATTTTTTTATATATAACTTAAATACTATAACTTGTGACAACCCTAATTCTAAAGCCGCTGTTTTTAAATACTCTCACGTCTAAACAACTGCAGATGGCTATTCATTTGCTAACGTAATTTCAGCTCTCTCTGAAAGATATAAGGTTTATAATTCTCAAATAACATATCAAAATAGCGACCCAATGCATTGTTCCCCTATGGACCCATGTGCTTTCACTTAAAATATAGAAATTGTTATGGTATTGCATTGGTATTGTTCTTCGTAGTCGACCGACTTTAAGAATTAGAGTATTTCAACTACCAAAACCTTTAACAATATATTTTTTTTATAATTTAGCCTCTTTTTAATTATCATTACTATGGTTTTGCAGTCAGTTTTTAGCGTTTACTACGTGAGTGGGTTTGATTCCCGGGTAGGACATAAAGAAAATATATTTTTTGATCTTTCTTACGGCCAATATTAATAATGTATCTCAATCTAATGGATTTCAAGCAATCTAGATAGCTGAGTATCCAGCGGCCTATCCCATACCTAATTGCCATATTTATTCTGTCCACAGATATGTTATTGGCAAGCGATAACATAAAAATGGATCAAAATATCAATCTTGGACAGCAAGTTTTGGATTAGGATTAATTATTAATATTAGCTGTTATTCAAACAACGTTGTCCGAGATTGGATAAGTGACCGGTAAGGTTTTCCATCTATCATATTGTGGGACTTCGAACATTCAGCTACTTGTAAGTGCTTCTGATTATACCTCTGAGATCAACTTTGGGGATAAGGGCTTAAATATACTTATTTTTCCTAATTTCATAGCGTACATATGTATAATCATTAATTATAATGAATTCCCCAGAACACAGGCCAACTGCTTTGCTGCGAAGCAAGCGGCAATTTGCTTTGTACTAGCACCGTGACCATAACTTGATACCCTACTTTTTTTTTCATTTTCATAGTAAGGTTTTGGAATAAAGTACAACCAGTAAACCTACTCAATCAAGACTGTTACAGCCTCAGGTTGGCAACCATTACACCATTACTAACTGTGGTGTCAATGGTTCATGTATTTGTGTCATGTAAACGTGTCGGTTTAACTATCTTTCCTCCCGTACATTCCGGAGATGTAGACAGAGGAACAACCAAGGGCATACACGAATAGCCGAAGACACTAAGTCCTACAATGTGAGAGTTGGCAAGCTTATAACCAATTGGACAAAGACACAAACCAATTGGACAAAGACACAAAAACACATTTTGAGGTTTTCCTCGTGATGGAATGGATCCTTCTTGAAGAATAAACCATATGCTTTCCTGTCCATCAGCTCGTAAGAAAAGAGCATAGGTTACATGGGTCTTATCCAAAAGAGGCCCTTGTATGAAAAGGCTAATGAATGTAAAGGAAACCAGACAGGTTTGTCAGGATCGTGAGATCTGGCACTCGGTACTCTCTGCCTACTCCGTAAGGGATTTGGCGTGAAGATATGTATGTATGTTAGCCTACACAATAAGGATCCACCGCCTTATCTATTCCTGTCACCAAAATGGCAGTATCATGTTCCGATCTGGAGGGTAGGACAGCCGGTAGACTTGCACTATAGGCACTTACATTTTGTCCGCAGATTATGACGCCCCTATTACATCTATGGTGTCTGTAACGGCTGTCTCTTACATCAAGAGGGTGAGTGCTTGTTTGCTGTCCAGTGCCATAAAATAAACAAATAGTTCTCCGTATCGGTCCGGGTCTATTGATTAGAATAGTCCATCTGCCGCTCTGCCAGGCAGCTCGTAAAAGGCGAGCGCTGGTTAAAATATAGGTCATCACTAGACAGATGGCTGTACAGCAACTTGCCCAAGTAGGCATCTACTCTACCTATTCTTGCAGCCATAACTACTGTTATATTCTTGAGGTAGGGTAGCCGGTAGACTTGCGCAATATGGCTAACATCCCGGACACAAAGCAGTGACGCACCTGTAATATCTATGGTGTCTAATGTATAGGGTTATCTGTTACCATTAGGATACCCGTCTGCTTGTTCGCTGACCTCTCACATAAAAAAGGGGTTGCACTCCGGGAGTGCCGGCAGAAGTGAAAACTTGAATTACGTTTTGCATTTTTGATATTTTGGAGTGGTTAGGGAATAGTTTTGCACGAATTGCTTTATTGCTTTTATGTGGTATAATACAATATTCATTTATTGCACTATCGTACACAAATATGACAAAACGAACATTCGCGCAAGCGCCCTGCGCCATCTTACGAATTTTGTCTTACGAATCAGGTCACGTGTCCTGACGCGAGTTTAGAAGTTTTTACCCATTCCAAAAAAGTGCGCAACACAGCTATAGAAGTTGTTCTTCACTACAAAAACAATTAATAGCTGCCCGACCCGAAGTAAGATTTAATAAAAATGTTTTTACAAACTTTGATGCAAACAGTTTAATGGAAAACTTTCGCACCTTTTACAATACGTTTTTATGATATGTGTATATAACTTTCCTTAACACCTTTGCCAGTACAAGCCCTGCCCTAAACGGCAGCAGGTGTAAAGTACCATTGTGTATCTTGAGCAGGTGGCAAATGATGTCACAGTCCATTTGTAAATATTATTGCTGTGATTACCTCGAGTTTCTCTTCGATACGTACCGATAGATAGGTATATAAGAGTATAACTTTACAATAAATAAAAGGAAAGTCCTGAGACATCACATAATTGGATCTAATTTATATTACCAGTATAAGTAAAGTAGGTACAGGAAACCTTTCATATACAACAGAAGTTTGTGGGAAATAACTTACGGATTCCAAAACGAAATTTTACATGTCAATTAAAAGCTCATTAAGCGCTAAAAGTTGAAGTTATAATCGCAATACGATGATATAAACGGTCGTCAACTTGGTTTTGAGGCTTTGGGTCATATTCATTTGTTATTTATCGTTTCAGATCAATTGTCGCTTCCGATATTGAATGGCAATCGAGGATGTTATCCTTACGAATATGTATTAGTGGTCAATGATATTATCTTGTCAAATGTCAGAGTCCTATCTAGCAAATGTAACAGCCGAAGCCGAACATGGCAAAAAAAAAGCTGCATCGATGATGATGCACAGGATTATCCGACTGCATGTCTAACGCCATTCTTACATTCCATTACATACGAACTACCACAGCTACAATCAGCCTTAACCTTAAGTTTAAAATTAAATGAATAAAGGTAAAACAGATACATTGAAAATGTCGAAAAAGCCTAAAATACTTATTTTTATGTTTTGTATCTCATTTTTATAGAAAGCAAAATTTGATGGAATGAAATTTGTAAGGAGATAAAATGTATGTTTATTCTCATATCCTCAAATAGTTAAGCTGAGCTTCAAGCAGGGCACCAGCAACGAGCCGAAGATACTTAATCTCAAATTATAATATGTGTGAAACCTATCACCAACTAACCAGATTTCCGCTGCTTTAATTTTAAAATTGATATAACATATTTTAAATTGTTTGACCGGGACAGTCATGTCGACTGCATGTTTTCTAATCCAGGCTATAAAAAACAGGGCTATTGGCACTATAAAATCCAATAGGCCACAATTAAAACCCCAGTAACTGTACACACATTAACTTGGATGCCGATCAGCGTGACGATGTAATAGTGCTTCAATTTGTAGTCACACAGCGAAACGGAGCGGATATTCGTTGCATATATCGCCAGTATTGGGATTATTGGTATCTACAATTGGGCCGAGTTATGCCAAAATGTACCAACTGCATAAAATTGATTTCGAGATAACGGCGTCTAAAGTTAGATTTGTAATATTTTTTTTTCTATAATATTGCAAGGCAAACAAGCAGATGGATTTTCTGATGATAAGAAATTCACGCCGCCTAGAGACACCAAAGGTGGCAATGGTGGTCAACCTGAGGCCGAGATGTTAGTCCTCGAGCAAAAGCAAGTTTACCGGCTACCTCACGGTTATGGCCGCAGGAAAGGCGGTGGTACCTATCCGGGTGAGTCGCTGCGAAACTTTACCACCTAGTCAGATGTCACGGTGTTAGTGACGGTAAGCCTATGCTCGCCTTTTACGAGCTGCCAAGCAGAAAGGCAGATGGTCTATTCTGCAAAGAAACCCGGATCAACACGAGGAAAAATTACACTATTTTATTAAATGAATTGACCCAAAGTCAATTGGTATTTATTTTAAATTATCAAGGGTTCACCACATGTTTTTGGATCATTATAGCAGAATTGTTTTAGACTTAGTCCTTATGTGCGGCTTGGTTCATACATATTTTTTTTTGTAGGATGGGTTGTTTTAGCTGAGTAGTAATAAAGCACATTCTGATCAGTTTGGTATCAATAACAATTTTTTTGACAATTTGAAGGTTGGTATATTGTGGCATAACTCGATCCAATTAACGTTGTCAGTTATTCGAAATCAGGTTTTCTCAACGCGATATATAAAAAAATATAACAAAATGCAGTACGATGGGAAAAGGAGCCTTAAGAGTATCAACGAGCATGCACGATAACTAGCACAGTTCATTTTTTGTCAAAAACCATGAATCTAAATATTCCAAACCATCTGGGGTTACGATAAGCGTTTAAAACAGGAATGTTTTAGTACTACATCGACTATTCGTACCATGACATCCATAAACGAACTTGTTGCAGGATACTTTTACAATACTGCTACAGTTTTGTGATACGTCATTCAGTATTTTGTACCTACGATAACGTCGATTTTGACGTGTAGTTGTTGTTGTTGAAGTTGTTGTGTTTTTACTTCATAATTGGCGATCAATGGCAGATAATAGAAAAAAATAAGAAAAATCATTCGTTCAATGTGGTAATAGAAAAAAATAAGAAAAATCATTCGTTCAATGTGGTAATAGAAAAAATAAGAAAAATCATTCGTTCAATGTGTTAACAGAAAAAAATAAGAAAAAATAATTCGTTCAATGTGGTAATAAAACAAGACTGCTAAAAACGCCTCTGTGGTCTAGCGGTCCGGGTGTTGGACTTGACTGCATGTGGTCCCGGGTTCGAATCCCGGGTCGGCCAAAAAAAAGAAAATTGGCTTTTTCCAATTTTCTAATAAAAATAATGTTGGTCGGGATTGGAATTGTGCCCGGTTGGCGATAGGCTTGCCACCTATCACATTGTGGGACTTCGTATCTTCGGCTAGTCGTGGGTGCCTTGGTTGTACCTCTGCCTACTTCTTCGGGGATATGGGCGTGAAGATACTACTACTACTGCTGCTAAAAAAGCTTACGGTACGAATAAAACCGGGCACAAACATGATTAAGCTGATTACGTTGCTTAATCAGGAAAACGTGTTCGGAAACCTAATTGCCATTCTTTCATACATGTATGCAAAAAAGTATTGGAATTTTAGGAAGGAAGTAAAACGTTCCTTTGACAAGATTCCTTCATCAAAGCTTATGGTAAGTCCCTAAATGTAATCTCTCGTCAATTTAAAACCTTACTAGACAATGTTAAAAATAAACCAGAGCCCTAACCATGACCTTATAGCTTATCAAGTTCACTATATTCTCTACCGTCTCTGTAAATTATTTGTATGAAAACCTTGAACAGCGCCTCTATCGGTAACAAAGAGAAACACATATTTAGACCAAAAGTATCATAGATTTCGACACGTAATTTACCGAACGTAATCTATGCCAACTCATGTTATCATATTAAATTGGCAACTAATCCGTCGTTATCAATGCCACGAATGTGCCTTGAAGTCAATGGCCTACTTAGTAAATCCAATAATACTGCTGCCTGTCATGAGCATGCAGGTAAGCTTTAAAGCGTTATCATGTTAGAATGGTCTCACCGGAGGTTTGACTTAAGGGAAATTATTTAAGACGACAGTGCGTCCCTAAATCGTTTCAATGGCAATTATTCTTTGTCTAAATAAATCGTATTTTCACGCCCATATGCCTCTGCCTATCTAACCCACGACTAGCCGAAGACACTAGTCCCACAATGTCCCACAAGCGCCAAGCGGGCACTTATTAAATCTCGAGCAACATTGTTTTTAATATAACATTGGAAAATACTTTATTTAGTTGCCCCACCTGGCAACCGAACCTGAAAATCAAAAGCTACAGAGGCGACATTCTTTGTCTACCTACATAAAATATAAATTCTAATCACTACACAATGTAAAACAAAGTCGCTTACTCTGTCCCTATGCCCTTTGTAAGCTTAAATCGTTAAAACTACGCAATGTATTTTGATACGTTTTTTTAATAGATAAAGTGATTGAAGAAGGTTTATATGTATATTTCATAACCGTGCGAAGCCAGGGCGGGCCGTTTACTAACGGTCTAATAAAAAAAATTATGCTTACCACTAAAATCAGCATCATCCATTGAGTTTTGGCTGTGCAGCGAATATCTGTTAGTGGTTTTCGTAGATGGGGAGCCCTGCGTGGATCCGGCCACTACTCCTAGGCTCCTGTACCCTTCATCAGACACCTCAGATCCGTTATCCGACGCACTCTCGCCAGCTGGAGCAGGAGACACTGGCCTTGGACTCTTATTCCTCACAGCATGTGGGTTTGGCACTAAGTGGTTCGATGTAACAACCTTAGCTCTTCGGTCTGGCGATGATGAATGTCTCCCTGGGCTGCTGTTTCTTGGACCTAGATAGCGTCTACTAGGAGATGTAGCTCTGTCTATTTCTCCCATATAAGGTAGACTTGTTGGTGCATCGAGTTTATGGTTTGACTGATATTGGGATCTTGGTTCATCGTAAGCTTTTGGACTAAGGTACTGCAGTGACATAGGTTCGTAAGTTTTCGGTTCTTTGTAATCTTTGTAAGATAATGAGGTTGGGCCAGTGTCTGGGCGTTCGTATGTGACGGTGGCACCGGCGAGGTCGTGCTTGGGGCGAGCTAGTCGTGCGGAGAGCGAGGTTCGGTGTTGGGCCTTGCAGCGGCAAGGGTCGTGCTTATCCAAGTAATGGGCGAGAGTGTCCCAACCACCCCCAACACGGACCATAACGTGGGAACGGAGGATCTGAAAAGGAAATATCGTTACGTAAATCTCAGAGTAAAAACTACCGTGAGCCCTGTCGTGCATCGTTTAGCCATTAGTATTCTACTTAGGTATTTATTTTATATTAGGTGACAAGCTGACCTGACGAACTTCTTACCATTTGACATTGATAGCTACCGTCAGCTTGTATAGGCAAAAAATTTAAAAAAAATCCTATTTTCCATGCAATTTTCCTAATTTTTCTACTAATATGAACCTCCTTCCTCCTCCTGCTTCTCCTAATTATAATTAATACAACATAAAAGATTAACCGAAATTGGTCCTTCCATTCGGGTGTGGTGATGACAAGGTGAACAAGCAGACGGATCTTGTGATGGGAAGAGATAACCGTGACCTATAGTCACTATATTACTTAGTTGATGTTGTAGGTACGTGGTTGTCTTTTGGTAAAGTTGTTAGGCCATTGTGCAAGAATACGGGATACCCTACCTTCTGAACCAGAACATGGCACTGCCGTTTTGGCGGCAGGAATAAGTAAAGCGGAGAATGCAGCACCGCACTCTACCACCAGTGTTCTTGTTGGTAATGACCCATTGAACCTTTGCTCACCTCTTACGAACTGCCTGGAAGGCAGGAGGTCTATACACAGAAGACCCGAATCAACTCAAGGAATATCCACCACTTTTCCTATTTCTGCGGTTTTATCGTCACTTTCCCCATTGACATACAAGTATTCCTGTCTAAAACGTAGATAACTGCATAACTTATTTAAGCAAGGTTAAGGATCACAGTACAAGGTTAGCACTGCTTATTTTTGGCAACTAGGTAGCACTTATTTTTGGCTGTTACGAAATTCGCCTGCTTGTTACCTTCCAATACCATAAAAAGTCGCGTCCAACGCTATCTACTTAACATCAGATTCACAAACACCGGCAAAAAATAACAATCTATAATTAATAGATCCGTTTGTGTGTTGATCGTCGAGTACACGAGCCGTGTGCACTTGGCACTTCCATAAAAACGCCGATGATTCATCGCCCGTTCGATTCCTTGTTTGGTCAAATCAAAATTAGTGATATTGAGAGTATTGTGACCTCTAATGACCAGTGCAGTTGTGGACCCTGAGCTTTTTAGATACATACATAAACAGGTCCACTTTAATCTTATAAATTACTAGTTGATACACGAGGCTTAGTCCGCGATAAATACAGATGTAAGCTATTATATATTTAAAGTTGGATCAAACTACACATGGTGTATAAATTTGCTTAAAATCGGTTGAGTAGTTTAGGAGTACGTCGCGGACAAACACTATAACACGTAATTTATATACATTAAGATGTAAATCAATAATTACTGTCAGATTCACGGGGCTTTGGCTGTGTAACTTTATTGTTAATTACTTCGTCATAAATCGACAGGTTACTTTTAGAATAAAAACTGCTATAATTTAAAGCGCTGAAACTGCAAAAACTATCTTTTTATTTCAATATTATGTCGTCTAAAACACAAAAAATCGAGTACTTTTTTTAATTCATCCAAGATTTTATCCCCAGATTCAAATTTTCGCATTTGGACGACTTTTGTAAAGATGTTCTTAAAATTATATTCTTTTGAATAAGTTTGCAAATGAATCTATTAGACTTACCTATATCAAAACATTGGGGTCAATCATATGATCTCTTCCTTTTTTACAGTGATTTGAAAATAGCTTAGTACTTTTAAAGGTTTATTAATTTTAAACCAACAAATATTTGATTCTACTGACTAGTTACCTTGCCCTTATTGATTTTGTAAGCATTCAGAAGTTTGTATTAACTCAAGTAACTAATTTTTAGAACTTTTTAGTGCTTGATTTTGCATTTAGCACTCCCGTTGAGAAAAGACATTAATAGTGTTTTTTAGCCAACTACAGATTCAATTAGTACAAAATTGAGCAAACCACTTTCATATCTATTCTCATCAGGAGACTTTCATATAACTATATAACTTACCCTGACAAAAATCAGTAGTCTTGTATCACCGATCCTGTATTTTCCTTCAGAAACCCTCACCATTGGGAATTGAGTGGGACAAGAGCACCTTTCCACCAAGTCTCTCACCCTCTCATCTAAGCTTCTCAAATCATTTGTCACCAATTGTGGCTGAGGCCCTGAGGGAACCAATCCTAATGCCGAATCATCTGGTCGGAGTTCCTCCCCAGCCAGTTCCCTTTCGATTTGTTTCTCCATTTGAACCAGCAATGGAGCCGGCATTCCCAACACTGCGCCTTTTCGGGCTACCTCCAGTAAGCACAGAACAACATGTTTTTCGTTCTTTCTCAAACATAAGTCATCGGTTTCGAAGAGCAAACATTCCAGGATTCCCAAAGCACGACGGCACCAATCAATGAAGTTGGAGAGGTTATCTCTGGCGAAGAATGTGCCAGCTTTGGCAGCTGGCAGCATGTTGACTGGTGGTCTGGTGCGCAAAGCTTTGGCAAGGATCAAAGCATCTTCGGATTCGAGCGTTGGAGACTCGAGGATTAGACGGGCTGAATCTCGAACAGCGTTGGCATGCTGAAACAAGAAGAAGTACATCAAACATTTGAATTGTTATTAATGAATTATTAATAAATAAGGAAACATCGTGTTGAAAAGAGTTAGATATGGCAACGATTAGTTCAACAATGGTGAAATATAATGACCTGGAGATACATACAATAACTCTATCCTATTCCTTTAATGTCATATTGGTATCGGACTTTGACTAATAAGGTCAACTGCTATCCTATCAAGGTTTGTTTCTTACTACCACTTTAACACTGGACAAGGTGCCAGATGGTTTATGGGATTTCCCACTCTTGCGTTATGTATTTGGAGATTAAGATAATCAGATAGCTAACTTTCCACTCAAAAGTCCTTACACCTCAGTCTAATAACGAACTATCACCAGTTTGAGTTTCTTTAGAGTATGTGTGTTTCAGACCATAATGAAATCCGTTTTTCAGAAGCCAGAAATCAAGAGAAATTTAATAATAATAATCATTTATTTCAGGCATTACAAAATCCATATCAGCACTTTCAAATGATGCTTTGAAAAATATAAATAAAATATTAAAAACTAACAAACAGACAGATTACAAACAGAAATGAAATAAAAATGTGAATTAAATTAGAATCCACATTCACTTCTAGTGACATAAAAATAAATAAGACACTTAATAATAAATTAAACCATTTGAAAGTTTATGCTTCATGAAATAATTAATTTAATCCAAAATGTAAAGCAAATAAAGTCAAAAAGAAAAGCAATTATTAAATTAATCTTACTCAACAAAATATTTCCGTATCATTAGATAGTATAAAACAAAGTCGCTTCCTCTGTCTCTATGTATGCTTAAATCTTGAAAAGTACGCAACGGATTTTGATGCGGTTTTTTCAATATATAAAGGGATTGTAGAGAAAGGTTTATATGTATATTTCACAACCGTGCAAAGCCGGGGCGGGTCGCTAGTTGCAAATAAAATAAAAATGGTAACACGAGCAGTAAATTTCTTATAAGATCTAAATATAATTTTGAGGGATTTATCTTCTACGTGGAACCCTAATACATTGGGTTTGCAAAATATTTGAACTACTCCTAGTTAAAAGGTTCGTTAGTGCTACCTATTTTGGGCATCGCATTAGCTGCATCATATATGGGCAGGCGCTAGTTACAACTCAATTACTTGTAATTGAGTTTTCAGATTATTTTTACCTTTAGAAAGTATGACATTGAAAATTGCTAGTCTATCAATGCATGTCTTTTATGGCACTAGAGGTCGCCCATTGGTCGAAATTCGACAACAATAAATTTTAATATCTTTTAATAAGAACGCCATCTTCATTTATGAAGACCAACTATTATAGTAGTAGTAGTAGTTATAGTAGTACATTTAACAAGACCAACTATTATGTTTCCAAATTTTATAAATATAGTATGTACGGCATCTGTGATCTTTTATCGTTATCATTAATATACTTGTTTGTGTATGTGTGTTTGTGTGTGTATGTGTGTATCAAAGGTGCATTGTTTTATTTCGTCGATTTAATGCACTTTATAAGCATTGTTATTGAAAAATATTAGCGCAATTTTCGTAAAAAGGGGTCCAAATTTTTGGCGACACGTATTAATATTACGATTATAATATGTGAACAAGCAAGTGACTTCCCTGAAAGGGTGACAGAATCGTTGCCTCAAGATTTTGGTGATAAATAATATTGTAACCGTAACCTTATGCCACTATTAAACACGACAATGGCAAGGACTGACGCGATGGGGGTAAGAACAGGCAAGGCGGTAGGAACAATTCATGCAAGATCCATGCAAGGAATAATTCTAGAATTTTAGTTACTAGATTACCATTAGAAGGGGATGGGGTCGCCACTTTACTAACTTCAAAAAAATAGGTTTATTCTACTCGTTATTACGGTGTTTTGATATGCAGGTAAATTTACTTAAAAAGTAAAATAAATAATTCATCATCATCATCATCAGCTGGAGGACGTCCACTGCTGGACATTGGCCTTCCCCAAAGAGCGTCACAAGTCACGGTCACCAGCTGCTTGCATCCAGCGGCCAGGCTTTGACCAGATCATCAGTCCACCGAGTAATTAAATAAAAGATAAATTTACTTATCGTCGCTATAGAATGAAATCCTTATATCCAGAGATCTAAACTTTACAGGAAACGAACAAATAAATAAATTTCTTAACATTTATTTTAACTAATAAATAAAAGGTTTCCGTTTGACTACAAAAAAGGTTTATAAATCACGGTTTCGCCAAATTATAAAAAAATACATGGTTTTCTTACGCTTTTTGCAAGAGCAAAAAACATTTCTTTTAGCATAATATAAGCTTTTTATTCTAAAGTGACGATATGCAAAATTGAGGATGCTTCACGTCCCAAGACCACCTCAATTGATAGTGCATCTCTAAAATCTTTGATATTCAAATCCGAAGTGCTTCTATCCTGTCATCATGAAATCTGTGTGTCCTTAAGAGTCAAATAAGTTTAAGAATTAGTCGTTTTTTAAAGCGATTCAGACACTATTAATACCAGCACAGTTTCGATTGTATATTGTACACCTTAAACAAGAAAAGCCGTGGGCAAAACTGTTTCAAAATAAATCAATAGTGCAAAAGTCGAATCGCCTAACTCCTTGTAAAAGAGTTTAAGCTTTATTTACATCTAAGTTAAGATAGAATTGATTGAACTACACTTGGATATATTACTATCTATGTTATGAAACAAATAACGCCTAGTTTTATGTCACACTACCATAAGTAATGGTTGTTAACTTTTGGTTATAGTCCAGGAGGCTACAAACATAATTAACTAATTAAAATACGTTTTATAGTGACTTCTAAAAAGTATATGGAGTGTACTTATCGATAAGTTTAACACTGGTGATCTACAACTACTTCTTCTTGTCATTAATATTGACTCTTATCGACTTCCAACTATAAAGGCTTCAACTGATTAAAGCCAGTATTTGACTAAACCAGCTCCAAAATCTTGAACAGTTGAAACTATTCCAACTTAAGCTGGTAAATTAATTTTTGACTAGAAATAAAATACGCCATACTTGACTCGGCAGCCGGTGGTGCAAGTTATAAACATGGGGTAGAGATTTTAGTTTCACAAAATTAAAAAAAAAACTGATATTGATTAAATGTAAGGTATACGAGTAGATGTAGCCAAATTCTGATGGAAAGACAGCATCAGTGTCGTCTTTCATTATGAAGCGTCGGGTAGCTGGTACACTAACGCAGGGGCTAAAGATTCCAGCCTTAAGTTGTGAAGATACCATTAAAATCTGCTAAACGTTGCTTTCCATCAGAAATCCGTGTGCTTGGCTAACGAAGAAACTATAGCATACATAACTTAATATAATATTTTTTAGAAACTTTACCTAAATTCTTCACTCGCCGCTTAGCCTATAAATGATTCATAGTTGAATATTAAATGCTCATCCTGTGAGAAACGACATTTCTATACGAATGTTGAGCCTACGCATGATTTCCGATTTTTTAACTAAATACATACAATTGTCTGCCTAACTACCATCACAATAAGGATACAAACAGCCCAAACCATGTGGGTTACAGATTGGAAGAATGCTAATTACACTTTTAGCAATCATATTCGCAGATACTGTTTGGTAATTAATATTTTGATGCGTAATGTTGCTGTCGGTGAAAAGATTTATTAGGCGTTTATGTTATTAAAATACATAACTATTATATAGAAACCGGAAACGGAAATTAGAAATATGGCTTTATTACAGCGAAATTTTTGAAAGACGTTCCTTATCGCGCTGTACGTGGATGTGGAAGGATAGGAGCTAAATCGAAAAAACTTAAAAAGACTTTTCTCTACTCTTACGTGCTTCGTCACTCTCATGTCGTTTTTGCGTAGTTTAATATACCTATTGTATGTATTAATAGTACCTATGTATAAAGTATGGCATAAACTTGGTTACAATAAAGTGCTAAAAGAGTTTTCTTAATGTAGGTACTTTAGCTTTCAGAACCTTCTTAATCACATAAGCTTTAACAAAAAAAAAGTAAAATCCACCCGTCTCCATTCATAAGTTAAGATACCACAGACACACACACACACACACGCACACATACACACACAAATACACAGACACGTCAAACTTATAACACGGACCCTCTTTCTGTAGAGGGTCAACAAAAAAATAAGTAGGTACCTAAGCCCAGAAATGCATACATCATTTCACAAAACATCTGCCCCTATCGAGAATCTAACACAAGCTTTACCGACTAACATATGCATTACACGAATGAGTACACTAACTCCTCTATTATTTTTGGCTAATAGCGGATGTGCTGGTTACATTTCTTATGCAGAATAAATTTGCAATTGCAAAAGCTGTCAAAACAGCCATTATTTATTTCTATCGGCGGCCATATTTAAATTCCATCTCGTTACTGGTAATTACAGTTCATGTATGTTTAATTGAGCACAAATTAGTATGCCATAAAGATATCTATTATCACGCTTGCGCAGCGGCGCCCGACCTTATACGGTGGCCGGAGCACCAAGATAATATTACGTTAGGTGCATACTGACGTGGGTGTTGTGTCCAAGATTTAGTGTGATAAAAATCCGGTTCAAGTATACTAGATTTGCCCGTGGCTATGCTTATTAAACTTATTTAGCTTTCCCGTGGGATCCCAGATATCAGGATTAAATTCTATCCGTCTCACCACAAAACATAATTGTGTTTAAATAAACACTGTCTGGAATTTACATACAACCAATAACATGTTCGACGTGGATGACGTGCTAGCATGTTATTGGTTGATTTTCGACTTTAGACAATGTTGTGTTTGACGAGTGTTTAAATTATTTTATGGTGAGACGGTAGTTTCTTCAGCCTGCTAACTATCTAAAACAAAAATTGCATCATTACATCTTTTCATTACGAAGGACCAACAAACAATACAGCATCAAAGCGTAGGTATATAAAAGTAATTTGTGTTTAAGGGTTCACGTTTTTTTGGCCCATAGGCTAACAAACACTTGGCTCTCTTGACGATAAAACAAAACCACATAAATGCTACATGTGCACCTACCGGCTACCTTACCCTTCAGCCCAGAATATGACGATAAATGCCAAAAAATTTTAAAGGAAAAAAATTCTTCCCAAACTGGATTTGAACCTATGACCTTTTGTCTCGAAACCTCGTTCTGGGGCGCAAATTTTTCTCACTTTAAAATTTATATAAATTTAACCCAAGCACATGAAAAACGCTGAAAAATAAAAATATCTCTATTATAATCAGAACTATGATAGTTACCATAAATGTTATTTGTTATTTGATTAACGTCAAGTACATAACGTTACCCGTGTATTGGCCTAATGTGCATAAATTCTAGCTACTCTACCCTCCAGACAAGAACACGACAGCGCCAAACACTATCATCAAAGCAGCAGGAATAGGTTAGTAGTTGCATCTTTACCCAGGCAGCTTTCTACTAACCTAATTGCCGTTTACAAGATGATTACATTTATTTATTACAACTTATTACAAGATTACAAGATATCACCTCTGTGGTCTAGCGGTTCAGTTGTTGGAATTGACTGCATGAGGTCCCGGTTTCGATTCTCGGGTGGGCAACAAAAAGATTTTTTTTTCCAATTTTCTAATAAAAAAACAACGATGCTCGGGATTTGATATGTGCCCGGTTGGTGATAGGCTTACCACCTATCACATTGTGGGACTTAGTGTTTTCGGCTAGTCGTGGGTGTCTTGTTTGTGCCTCTGCCTACCTGTTCGGGGATATGGGCGTGAAGATACTACAAGATGATAAGTTGGGAAGCAGAGTATCTATCCTACCAAAGCAATCCAGACTAACACAGGCAAGTATGATGAGGAGAATGAGAATTGGTGTACCTAAATCTAACGTACTGAACTTGTTGATAGTCATACAAAAGGAAGGTCTATGTGTAATAACAAAGAAGTTTGTCCACTCGTGCGAAACTGTAATATAACTAAATTATTATTCTTCAAGGGAGCAGATGGAGTATCTTCACTCCCATGTCCCTGAAGAGGTAGGCAGAGGCACAACCAGAGCACCCACGACTAGCCGAAGACACTAAGTCCCACAAAGTGAAAGGTGGCAAGCCTATCGTCAAAGCACATATTTAATCCCGGGTAACTATATTTTATCAAAAAATTTAAAATACAAATTTTATATTTTTTTTATGTTGCCAGATCCGGGGTTCAAACCCGAGATCTCAAGAAGTCAAGTCCGACGCCGGACCTTTAGGCCACAGACAAATACACAATTTCCTATTTTTATGTTGCCCGACCCAGGGATCGAACCCGGGACCTCAAGAAGTCAAGTCCGACGCCTGACCGCTAGACCAAAGATGGGTTCGTCACATATATACCCTTATCCTTCCCCCTATCGTCCCTATGTCATCATCTTTTTGTTTAATTCGCGTAACAAATCATATTTAGAAATCTTAGCAACCGGATTTTCTTGACAATTTGGTTTGAAAAGCTATGCGGGGCTCTAAATACATTGCAACATGCGCCGGCGCCGATCGCCCCCATTTATCTCTACTATGATAATCGATTAGAATAATAATTGATGGTGTAGTTACCAGCAATTAATTGAAACTATACTGCGCCTGTGATTTATTTCGATAAATGATAAGATAAAGCAGATTGTTAGGAATTATGGTAGCTATTGCCCGCGGGTGTATCCACCATATTCCTGATCAGTTTCATTTAAATCCTGAAGGCTTGCCAGTTCTTTACGGTTGTATATCTATTGTTTTCTAGTCGTTTATTATCAGGTTTATAAACAATTAATTAACAATTGCGGTTTTGAATGAGTGAAAGAAAGGAATACGAGCCAGCAGATTTTTCTGCTGACTCATAAAAATATCAAAATAAAAAAAAATGACGTGTTTCAGACCGAACCCAACTGCTTGTCTGTTTTACTTTTCTAAAAATTAGATAAATATGTAGATAAACCAAATAAAGCGAAATTATTCCGCCCAAATAGTAAAAACAAAATGTGGAAGAACTGGATAACTTAATTTTTACAACAGGTACGTCAATAAAGCTGCAAGTTATCTTTTGAATAATGCAAAGATTTCAATTTTGAATGACAAAAACCTATTTTAAGTTATCATAGTCGTAATTATATTGTGTAGTTCGTAAGGGTGAATTTTTGTCATTTTTGAAATTTATCTAGGTATACTGTTTCTAATATTTTGCGGACGCGCCATGTTCAGAACCGCTGCCGTCTATATAAATTTTGTTAGTCCTTATTCCAAGTAGCCCAAGTTGCAAAATTGAATTAACGAAACAGGTATTGTCTTTTAATGTCGAGTAAAATAAAAATAATTAAAGCCAGTACGGTTTATAAGCGCGGAAAACACGAAGCCGTTATTGGATCGATTTATCTTACAATTTGAGATTTTTATTTTTATACTAGCTGTCCCGGCGAACTTCGTTCCATCCGTTCTGCTTGTATAATAAAACTTAAAACGTTTTTCCTGGTTTTCTTGCAGATTTTCCTTTTTTCGTATCTTTTAAACCTTCTCTGGACTTCCCTAAATAATTCTAAATTTAAAATAGCCAAATCGGTCCAGCTCTTCTTTAGTTTAAGCAAGACTAACAAACCGCAATTGTTTTTATATATAAGAGAAGATAAATTACTCAGGTGCGTATTATTAATATTTTATAATTCAGTCAATTATTTACGTACTGGTAATTAACGAGTATGCTACCGTCCAACCGCCCTTGAACCGCCGACGATACTATCTTAAATTTCTGGTTTTCCTTAATATCGGTTATCGAACTTGTATCTGCGTTTTTTATAAATTCACACTTTTACTTTACGAATGCCGGTAATTGCATACATAAATAACACGTCCAGAATAAGATGGCGCCTCGATTATTTCTGAGAAATTGGTCACTGCTGTGTTTTTGTTTTAAAAGACGTTAATTTGATGAATTACCTTAATAACCGCTAATTCTAAACCTATTATTATTGTTATTGTGCGACTTAGTATGTTCAGCTAGTCGTGGGTGCCCTGGTTGTGCCTCTGCCTACCCGAGTCACGCTATTAGTCGGTGTAGTTAGCATGTACCCAAACTAACCTTAAGACAAAGTAGTTATGTCAAGTTAGTGTTAACTCAGAGCGGCTGTTGGATACAGTAAAGTTTGCACATCTAATGAAGAAAACAGATTCGCCAAACTGCGAACAGTATAATAAAATGGATGATGTGCAACATCTGCTGTTTGTATTAAATATAAAAATTAAAGAAAAGAAAAGTTTGCACGTCTAATAAAGAAAACAGATTCGCCAAATTGCGAACAGTGTAATAAAATGGATGATGTGCAACATTTGCTGTTTGTATTAAATATAAAAATTAAAGAAAAGAAAAGTTTGCACGTCTAATAAAGAAAACAGATTCGCCAAACTGCGAACAGTTTAATAAAATGGATGATGTGCAACATTTGCTGTTTGTATTAAATATAAAAATTAAAGAAAAGAAAAGTTTGCACATCTAATAAAGAAAACAGATTCGCCAAACTGCGAACAGTTTAATAAAATGGATGATGTGCAACATTTGCTGTTTGTATTAAATATAAAAATTAAAGAAAAGCCTTTTTTAAAAAAATAATTTAAACTGTTTTCATGTCAGTTTGATTCAATCTTTTTTGATCAATCTGACATCAAACATGGCAATCTCCATGAGTGATATGATTGAGAATTATATTTCCTAATCATATATAGGAAGACTGATTTTGAAGTAATTTCTAAAACGTTTACAATGTTAGAATAAGTAATTATGGGGCTGACATGTCTACTGTATGACAAAGTCCCTTAAAATAAAATAAAGATAATAAAAAAAAACCTTTTGACTAATAAGGTGATCGTTATATGCCGTTAGCATTAAGCAAATATAGGTAGTGTTGTATTAATATGTTAGAACTATAACAAAATTATTGCTGTGCGACTTAAAAATCATTGAATAACATATTTTATACTAACTGCAATTAAAATCAGACATTTTTAATACTACGATAGGTACATATATATTTTATTTTTATCATAAGTCTATCGCATATGAAAATTTTAATGCCATTTGCGGAAATTCATCACCAATGATATAGAAATCACGAACTGATAATTCGAAAATAAAGTGTGAAAAATCTCAGTTGTCACAGGTGATGAAAGACATTGAAATGAAGCGAGTTAAGTGTACCGGCGAGGCGGAAGCACGACTCTACAAATAGCCGATAACATCACCAAATATGGTCACCAACTAATGCTCGTAATAATCAAGATTCCATCACAAGGCAATGTCAGTGTTATAAATGGTCCGTTCCTGTTACGTTCCGAGGCTATAACCTAGTGCAAGTTAGTTAGTTGCAACCTAGTTCTTTGCAAACTTTTTTAAAGGTGGCGGCGACGAGTGAACTTATCATACAAAATTAGAGCTAAAGTAATTTTAACTAAAACAGCATTCCGTCAGTTATTAAACTCATTTATCTTGAAATTCTGATCTGTGTAATTGTCCAGTTCTATTTCGATGGTATTATACCATAGTGACATCAAGAGTCTCCGAAACCAGCGTGGTTAGTTAGTATGAAGAGAGTAATGAATACAGCGAAAGCTAGGCAGGTCTGCAAGGGTCATATTTACTTATTCCTTCCGCCATAATGACAGTATATGCCCTTGAAGTTTTCTTGTTCGGAGGATAACGTTGCCAGTAAACTTACTTTTGTTCGAGGCTCTGGTTGCCAACGCACCTACCACTTTTGGTGTCCATTTTTTACCATCAGGAAATCTATTTGCTTGTTTGCCTTTCTATATCATAAAAAAATAACAGAATACCCACCAGAGGGTAGTTACTATTAAATGCAAGATTTGCCTTCTCACACTAACAAGACAAGTTCCATAAAAGCTTGTTAAGGAACTAGATTCTTGACTATTAAAATACTTACTAATTAACAAACAAAAACAAACAATACCATGCCTTTTTTAAACAGTTCCCTGGCGTCTTGCATCCCATATAAGGATATATAAAAACATCCATCGATCACAATGAAACCAAATTAAAGTTTTTCTTCCTTTGTTGATGGCAAAGACTAGTTTAATTGGTAGACATGTTCTTCCCTCACAATCTAAAAATTGTTCCTTTAACATTTTAGCAATAAAAATATTAAAATATAATCCAATCACGTTAATGTAATAAACAACTTAAAACTGAAGTAGACACAAATATTAATTAAATAATTGATGAATCTGAATATCTCTGGAAAATACTATGACTCAAATTAATATTGGTACTGAACAGGGCTAGTGTATTTTTATAAAGTACCTTCACGCCCGTATCCCCGAAGAAAGTAGGCAGGGACACAACCAGTGCACGCACGACAAGCCGAAGACATGTTTCACAGTACGATAGGTGCCAAACCTACCGCCACATATCCAATCCGGGGCAACATTATTTATAAAATTGAACAAACGCATTTTCTATTTTTTTATGTTGCCCGACCAGGGATGGAACCCAGGACATAAAGTAGTCAAGTCCGATGCCGGGATGCTAGACCACAGAGGCGATTATTTTATTAATAACAGTTACAGATACTCATCAAGAATTTTAAGGATGGAAGTGTTATAATTTATTTAAGCAAATGTACTTAATTAAACAAATGCCATAAAGTTAGAAGTGTCTTTCTTTTAAATCGCGAGGACATTTAGATACAGAGCGATGATGTGGTATAACTTTCATGTGAGGAGATAACTAAGAGGCCAAAGAGTAACATAAGTTTCTTTTATCCTGACATCTAAATAGGTTTTCGTCTAGGTTATATTATTAACTAGCTGTACCGGCGATCTACGTTACACCCGTTCAGTTTGTGTAGGAAAAATTTAAATGTTATTTTTCCTAGTTTCGTCGAAGTCGAACGGAACAAAAAGTATTCTATGTCCTTCCTGTGAATTTAAGGTTTTTTTTTTGAAATGGCTAATATGTTGCTAACCGCAAGGTTTTTACAACTTCACTGAACTATAGATTTTTAGTTACCTTCTCATTAATTATTTGCTAAGTTTTTTAGCCGTACTTGAGTTATAAATAGGGTAACTAACGCGACTTTTTTTATATATACAGATTCAAGGGCTTAATCGCGTATCTTATTTATTTTGTATACAGCATGTCTATTTAAGTAAAAGTTTGTGGTCATGAGTCAGTCACCCCTATTACGCACGGCCTTGCCAACCTTGCCGCGAACGGCCGGCCATGAGTGACCTGCTACCATCCATATACGGCAGCATGATACTTCCACGTCACGTGGTGTTTACTGCATCTAAATTCTCCGTCAATAACAGTATACACCTATAACTTCAAGAGAGACTCGAACACCTTAAGCATCAATCAATTTCCTGTCTGAGGTTCAGAAATCTAAGATGTTAGTAGCTTTAAAAAATTAAAATTAAAATAAAAAAATAAAACCAAGGTAATTAGTAAATAATCGCTTCTGTGGTCCAGCGGTCCGGCGTCGGACTTGACTTCTTGGAGCCACGGGTGCGATCCCCAGGTCGGGCAACTAAAAAACTAGAATATGTGTATTTTCAATTTTCTAATAAAAAATTGCCCGGGATTTTAAATGCGCCCAGTTAGCGAAACACTTGCCACCTATCACATTTTGGGACTTAGTGTCTTCGATTAGTCGTGGTTGTGCCTCTGCCTACGTTTCGTGAATATGAGCGTGAACTTTTTTTCAAAGCTAAAAAAATCCGCGCGCATCGGCATGTCAGAAATGTATCTCATGGTTTTTAGAAATTTAAAAATAAACTACGATGATTATGATAGCTGAACCTAACTTTAACCCATTATTTGGAGGTATCAAATATTAGAAATTTCAGCAAAACTTCATCTTATATGACGGTCTTATTCAATATTTTCAACAGAACAAGCAAGGCACCCACGACTAGCCGAAGACACTAAGTCCCACAATGATAGGTGGCAAGCCTATCGCCAACCGGGCACATTTCCAATCCCGACTAACATTTTTTTTAGAAAATTGGAAAAATCCAATTTTCTTTGTGTTGGCCGACCCGGGATTCGGACCCGGGACCTCATGCAGTCAAGTCAAGTTTTCTTCTTCTTCGTATAATTTGTACAAGTACATTTATTATAGTTACTGATTATTGGTGACTAAATGTCCTAGTGTGATTTTTATCCCCTGAAATTGACAAATAACAGATTGTAAAGAAAAAAAATCTGCTTTCCCCATATCCTCGCAATTTTTCAAAATTAAGAAAAAATCAAATTTTAACATCTTTCAAATTTAAACTGACATGAATTTTAGGACGAAAAATTCCCGAATTTATCCCTTACTGGCCAGGTCCTCTGTGCCGTCATGTCTGGCAGTTTGTAAGAGGCGAGCGTAAGTTCAATGGGTCACTATCAACAATACGAGTATCAGTGGTAGTAAATAGAGTGTAACAATTTTTTTTATGTTATAGGAAGGCAAACAAGCAGACGGATTTCCTGATGGTAAGAAATTCACGCCGCCTAGAGACACCGAAGATGGTAATGGTGCGTTGCCAACCTGAGGTCAGGATGTTAGGCCTCGAGCAAAAGTAAGTTTACCGGCTACCTTACCCTCAGAACCGGAATACGTCATGACGTTATGGCGGCAGGAATAGGTAAGGCGGTGGTACCAATCCGAGCGAGTCGCTGCAAAACTCTACCACCTAGTCAGATGTCACGGTGTTAGTGATGATAAGCTTATGCTCGCCTTTTTCGAGCTGCCTGGCAAGAAAGGCAGATGGTCTATTCTGCAAAATTGAGTAAAGATCCACTGTATTGCTTATTCTTGGCGCCTGAATGACAGTGCATTGCTATGTCGTAATGTGGCCCGAAGAGTTGTAGTTAACTGTTATTTTTTTTTTTTTATTATTAATTAATTAACTGGCGCACTTGTACATTAGACTTAACCCCTATCCACAGGACAGTGACCCATAACATTTGTGGTATTTGTCCCTTATCATCAAGAGAGCTGTGTGTTTGTTCGTTGTCTCTTCCCATAAAAAAAATGTGTCTTAGATAGATAAAATATAGATGAAAGAATAAGAGACTAAAATTCATTTTTTACTTTAGAAGATCTAAACATACAAATGGCACAGTTGGATGGTGGTATTCCCCGTGTTGGTCCGAGCTCCTTTGGAGAATAGACCATCTGCCTTCTGCCAGGCACCTCGTAAAAAGCGAGCGAAGGCTTTCTAACACCGTGACATTTAACTAGGTAGTAGAGTTTCGCAGCTACTCGCCCGAATTGTACATACCTACGTATTCCTGCCGCCTTTACGTCAGTGCTTGCAATATACGTGTTCCGGTTCGGAAGGCAAGGTAACCAGTAAACTTACGTTTTTTCGACGCCTAACATCCTGGCCTAAGGTTGGCAACACACCAATTGCACCTTTGGTGTCTGTAAGCGGCGTGAATTCAGGAAATCCGTCTGCTTGTTTGCCTTTCGATATCATAAAGAAAGGGACAGACTGGCAAGACAAGGTATTGTTTGTGATGTTACGTTACGTTAGATACTAATACGAGACCGTGGCATAATAAGCTAAGAACCGTGGTCTATAAATTTATACTTGTCACCGAAACAAATTGTTATCACAGTGACTCATATCAAACTAGTTTAGCAAGGCCCACCAAAACACGGAAACGGAACTAAATGTGTATGTTTTTGTCGATTCACAAAAGGAGTGTGTATAATTCTTTATCTCTCTAGTGCAATTGAGTTGCCAAAAACATTTCGTTTAGATGATTGTGACTTTTTCCTGCCGACATTATGATAATATTATGTTCCGGTCCAGATGGTAGAGTAGCTAATATATTAGGGTGCCCGGCAACATCATAGCAACGCACCTACAACATTAATGGTGTCAAAAGGCCACAATTATCTCTTACCATCACAGACACCGTTTGCTAGTTCGCTGTCTTGTCATATAAAAATCTTAAGTTTTTTTTTCATAATATTCTTCAGGTTCTTGAGTTCACCAAATGCTACAGCTAGACGCAAACATTACAAACACCTGTCAGCTGTTCCTTCTTCGCTTTCTACCTGATGTAATCTGGATTTGATTTTTTTGACTACATTTTTCGTGTAAAAAAATTCAATACATTTTTATAAATACAAATTAAACAAGATTTGTCTACGAAATAAGAATCATAAACCGAAGATTTTAATAAAATTGTAATTTAAAAAATAAAAATAAAAAAGCGTGCGATGGCCGGGAATCGAACCCGGATCAACTGCTTGGAAGGCAACTATGCTGACCATTACACCACCATCGCCGCTGATGCGTTGAACGAAATTTAATATTCAATTCTTCAACTAGTTCATAAATAAACGAAAGTCTATCTGGCTTTGCTCTCCGTTGAATTGTTGAACCGTTTATAGATTACAAAAAACTGTAACAATTATTGTTAAATTTGAAATACTGTGGTTAGAATTGGACAAATAAGAAAAACAAATGTGAAAGAAATTTATTAAAAATAAATCAACGAAATATATTTTTAATACTCAACAGTAAATTTAAATTTTTTATCTACTAAAAACTACGCATTTCGACATTTCAGATTTCTTCATGATTCAGAGGAGCCTAAGTATTACCTTATCCTATTATATCTTATCGTAATTCTGATAATATGCAGTCACAATAGCTGGTGCGGTACCGCCTCACAATTACTTTGTAGATCGCCGCCGGTGGATCGTGATTCTTGTGATTATTGAGATGACCATGAGTTAGGTATTATGCATATATTTGCATATCTTAAAAGTGTTATAAATCTAACATACAGACGGCAAATCCTAATAAGAAATGTTATACGCCATTTAAATGTATTTCTGAGCAAAGCGAGAATCAAAAAATATAAAAGGCTAGGTGTCAAATGAAAAGATTTCTTCCAATCAGTCTAAAATTTTTCAATTTGCATTGCCAAAAACTCTGCGAGTATCAAATGAGAAAATTAATTATCAAATAAATTATAAGCCTCTGTAGTATCTTTCTTACAATTATGGCTAAGTATTACAGCATTTAATAAAATAACAAAAAATAATAAGTACAACTTTACTTTTTCGAGGCAGTCTATGAAATTCCAATATCATGGCCACCATAGCATACCATATATTGTCGCAAATCGCGACCTTATATAATTGGCGAATATTCCCACGACTCTCGAACCCGCGACCTTTGGCGAACGCTCGTTAGCCATTCCGAGCTAATGGCGCCCGCTGACATGGCGCTGGGGGACATAACGATGGTAAGTCGTTAGATAACGTCTGTCGTTTGTTTCGTTTATATTCTAGAATCTAGACTGCTAATAACGGTACTACCAATCGTAGTACTTACTTTCCAAATTGGTATTAAGCTTTTGTAATGCAAAACTTTGTTAACAAAACAAACGTCTCTGAACGTTAAATTTGTAAAGGTTTACATACCTTGAAGTTTTTGTTTAGGGAGTTGGTAATTAATGAACTGTTACTGTCGATAAGTATATGGCTATCTTATCGCCTGCATCACAGTAGTTAGTCAAACTAAACTTTTCTCCGCTGTGAAACTGAGGAATAGACGAACTGTCAAATTTGTAAAGTAGCTTGTAATTGGTATTTTCAATAAATAGGAAGCGCTGAGATTATGCCTGTGAAAAGGATTACTGGCAGTGCCACTAAGTCTTGAAGAAATGCGTCTGTTTGCTTGCAATACTATACTTTCCAAGTTGGTAAGTGTTTATAAATCATATTTGAAATTCTGTTATTACATACACAAATATATATATTTACGCCAAATCTCTAGCGAAGTAGGCAGATAAGTGTCAAATGTCACGATACCTGCAGACCTGTCTAGCTTCTTCCACTTTTTTAACTCTTCATACAAACTGGCGAGTTTCGGAGACTCTTGACACCACCTACAAAACCTGAGCGATTTCATCATGGAATATTTTGTTAATAATGTCACTTTGGACATTTTTGAAGTTATACTTCTTTAGGAGGGTTATAAAAAAATGATGAGAGTGAAATTTTAAGATCCGTCACACAAAAGTTACGGTATGAAGTTGCAGCAGAAAGCGAAATTTTAAGATGCACACAAAAATAACATCATGAAGTTGCTTGCATTAGAAACTTGTTTCTACATTCGTACACGTGATTGAGTTACATACAAGTGCTATTTTTATTTTTCATTACAGGTTTTATTAACATTACGCGCATACATAAGTACACGCACCAATTTTTTTTGTTTATCCTGTCTTTTTTTCACAATGACATGCCTTATTTTTGATTGATTTTTCATTTGTATTTCAAAACTTAAGCGCTAATAGACGAAGTTGGGCTCCTTGTGTAGTGGCAGCTCCACAGTAATCAGAAACCCATTTAGTATATACCTTAGCCATTAGCCAAACAATCCTTCATACCGTTCACCATTACAAATGGTGCAGTATTAAGTTCTCGTTGCTGGCGGCGATGAGACTTAAATAATGTATTGACTGGAAAATATTCGCAAATACTCGTATAATTTAAATGCTGTAGAACCGAGTTCAAATTTGCATTCAAACGTTTTTTTTTATCAACGTTTTAATTTTTTTGTTGGTTATACCAATGCAATAACTTCACACCAGTTCTAGCAATTAAAGACCAAATACTTGAATTTTATAAAATGTTTAAAGGCAAGGCGATCACATCAAAATTCGTTGTTTAATTTTAAACACAGCAGACAGCGGAAAGCGGCTTTATTTCATACTATACTAGCGGCCCGCAAAGAGTATAATAATATACCCGCGGCCTGGTACGTGCTTCGCTAATTATATGACCGTGTGAATCACAGATGTATGAATGACATAACACAACAAAAGAAAAAAGAAAAAAAAACAACTAAAAAACGTTTCAATATGACAGCGGGTCTGAATGCAAACTTCACATAAACCATCAGCTAAATAATCCGAACAAAAGCCTAAACATTTTTTTGGATGGGTGAGCCCGTTCTTGAGTTATAAAATTACAACGAAAAAGGCATTGTTTTTATATATTATATACTAGCTGACCCAGCAAACTTCGTATCGCTTGATATTAATGCTTCGACAGTAGCGCAGTGTGTCGGATCTGATGTGTAACATTCCAAAATCAACAACTATTTTTATTAAAAAAATTAATAAAAAAACATTTTCCAGGAGACCAAATTGTAAATCTAAACCATTCTCGAATTCCCTTCAACACACACAAAAAGTTTCATCAACATCGGT
>NJDC01001829.1:12546-40635 GCA_002245475.1 Calephelis virginiensis | reverse complement strand
TTATATTGTTTCTAAAAAAAACGCTTGGCGTGCCGGATTAAAACCTCTCTTAGGTCGGAACAGGTCGCGGACCATAGTTTGCCCACCACTGCTCTAGTCGATGCTTGTTAAAAAATATTCTTCACGATGATGTCAGACTTGACGGTCGCGTGTGCTGCATTTATATTAATTGGTAATTCTCATTAAATGAAAAAAAAAAGAGATAGAGCTATAGGTTTGCGGGAGGGACGTCTTAAAGCTCAAAGCAAAGCTCGCTAGGATGCTCGCCAGAACGCTCGATAGAATGCTCGCTAAAATGTTCTCGTTATTTTTCTGTTATATAACATTCGCACAAATGCTCATTACAAGTGAATGCTCAAGTCTATCAGCACCTTATGACTGGGACTAAGCACACGGTAAAAGATAACCGTGGCTTATTGATGTTGCTACTGTCATGTAGTCACGGTGCTAGTTCACTCTTTTATTTGCTTTTTGTATGTTTTACAACTGTTTCTTACTCGGACAATCAGATTTCGATGGTTCGTTTGCGGAAAATTATTTCTATCTAAATTGTATCAAAATGCGACCGTTACTTTGTGAGTCATATCCTTATGTGTCAGTGATACGCAAAAACCACTCAGATCATAATAAAAATTATGTGACCTCGGAATTATGGCCGACTTTTTGAAAAAGGAATAATCAAATTTTTGATCGCCTCGTTGATCGAGTGGCTAGCGCACACGCCTAACTACACAGACCAACCGCGAGGCTCGGGTTCGATTCCCGACGGGGGCAGGCATTTGTGTCATGAACATTTAAATGTCTGCATTTCTGGGTCTGGTTGTTTATTGAATTTATTCTGGTATCTATTTAAGTATTTCTATGAATTAGTATCGTAGACTAACACCAATAACACAAGCATATAATTTAGTTACTTTGGAGTTAGATTCAATTTGTGTTACTTGTCTAGGGATATTTAAGATTATTATTATCAAATCGCGACTTGAAAATAAAATTATTGGCGTCTGTTTTTATAGCTATTGCGATTAAATTATTTTAATATCGCGATTCATGATGGTTGTAAAATATAGTGATTATCTCGATTTAGCGATTACCAGATTTACCGATTTACCTATTATTATTGTCATAGCACTTTAGCTATTGTTACATTCCAGATTGGAACGTTGGGTAACTGGTAAAACTTACCCAAGAGACTTACAATTCCAGTAAGATTGGTAACGCACCATTACCATCTTTAGTACTGTTGCCTGTATTTGCTTGTAATGTAATTTTCCACCTTTTTTAAAAAGAACAAAAAAACTAAATTTGTATTAAAAATAACGTTGTCACTTTGTAGGATTTAGTGTACATGGCTAGTCGTGGGAGCCTTGGCTGTGCCTTTGCCTACCTCATCGGGGATAAGGGTGTGAAGATATTTTTTCTCTTTAAAAAATAAATAGCTATATCTAACACACGTAAATGTTCTCTAATATATCCTTATAAACAATCGCATCAATTGTTATTGGCCAAGCAATTTCTGATAATTGGCGAAGATTGGCAAAGATTGGCAAACAGCTGGTGACCAATTGTACATAGACGTGTAATAAATATATTATCAATTACCACTATTAAGGGCCGATTGCATTCCTGCCTTTAATTTAACATACATATATACCTATATATATCTTCACGCGTAGTCTCCTACCATGGTAAGCGTCCAATTAATAGTGGGTTTAATTATTTAACTTTGAATTACATCTCTAGATAAAAGAAAGTCGTGTTAGGTACTATGTATAACTCAAGAACGGCTAAATCGATTTGGCTGAAAAGTGATAGGGAGGTAACTTAGAACCAAGAGACGGACAAAGGATACCGTTTATCCCGTTCGACAGAGAGGGAACTAGGAAAAACAACATTTTAATTTGGAATAAATTTTAACTAAGTTCGGAGTAGCTAGTTATAATACAAACTAATATTTTTAGAAGCTAACTCAAAATTAAATATTTAATATTTATTCCAGATATATTATTTTTTTACATGATCTCATTATTCAGCAAGAATAAGTTATATTTTTAACCGGCTACGAATAAAGAGGACCTATATTTTTATGTATTTTAATCAATTTCATCGTCTTTTCTGAACCGATTTTAAAAATATTTTATTTATTTGAAAGAGCGTACTTATGTGGTGGTCCAGTCCCACTGCCACCAAACCTGAATCTAGTGCTGGAATCACTAAACACAACATTTTATGTACTTGGATGACTAACTTATTTAAATCGAAGTCGGTTTTTTGCAGTTTTACTACAGTTAAACTATTGTTCAAATTATTTGTAGGTGCGTGTCATTATCTTCCACAAGTAGGGATCCATCGCTTGCACCTTTTTCTGTAGCCATAATCAAAGGGTAGCGGGTATACTTATCCTAGGAACTCACGAAATGGTTTCTGCCGCGCCCGCGGCGGTTGCAGCTCCGTTGGTTTTGTAAAATGTAATGTAAGATTTATATGCAAAAAGTAAGAGCACATTTCACGACGCATTTTACACCCGCATCGCCCGCGGTTGTCTGCGGCTCCCGCGGTAGAGATCGCCCGGCTGCAGACTCATACAAGTTTGCGGGCGATGATTTCAACCGTGACGGCTCTGTGACCGCATAAATTAGCGGTCTCGTGAGTTTTGAAATAAAGCGCGAAAGCGCGGGCGTAAAAACCGCTCCGTCTGTTCTAAGTCACAAGGTACAAATAGGCCTAAAATTCCGGCTTCACGATAGTAATGCACCATCTATTGTGTCTTTAGGCCACGGTTGTCTCTTACCATCAGGATAGCTGTTACTGTCTAATTCAAAAGTAAACATATTCGATACTCGTGTAAAAGTGGTGGCACTGACCCGCTAAGTAAAAACAACAAACGACATTACATAAGAAGCAGAACAGCTATAATCCAAACTTATACATTATAATGAAAATCCAAGATATTTGGCGAAATTATGCAGTTTAGGCGAATTTCACCTCCGTGAATTTCAATTCGGAAAGATTTTTTTTTGAGGAAAGTGATCACCGCCGCCCATGGGCATCCGCAACATCAGGAGTATCCCAAATGCGTTACCGACCTATAAGGAATGAGTACGCTCTTTTCTTGTAGGTCCCTAAGTCATAACTGTTTGGGAATACCGCCCTCGGTAACTGATTCCACAAAGGTGTTGTGCGAGTTAAAAAATGTAAAGGTGAAATTCGACTAAACTTCAAAATCTATATATATATATAAATCAATTGCTGTTCGTTAGTCTCGCTAAAACTCGAAACGGCTGAACCGATTTGGCTAATTTTGGCTTTGAATTATTTGTTCAAGTCCAGGGAAGGTTTAAAAGATAAGAAAAAGGGTAAAAAAAATGCGTGGGAACTAGGAAAAAAATATTCCCGTACAAACTGAACGGGTGGAACGAAGTTCGCCGGGAAAGCTAGTCTGTAAGTGTCTTCACGCCCATATCCCCGAAGAGCTAGGCAGAGGTACAACCAAGGTACCCACGACTAGCCGAAGACACTGTCACACAATGTGATAGGTGGCAAGCCTATCGTCAACCGAGCACATTTCCAATCCCGACCAACATTTTTTTTATTAGAAAATCGGAAAAATCCAATTTTCTTTTTGTTGGCCGACCCGGGATTCGAACCCGGGACCTCATGCAGTCAAGTCCAACACCCGGACCGCTAGACCACAGAGGCTAGTCTGTATATATAAAAAAGAACCCTCTTTTCGCGTGGTCATCGCATCACGCCTGGATTTATGGACCAATTTTGATTTTTTTTTGTTGTGTTAGTGAATGTTAAGAGCAGGTTCTAATGAATAGATATACTTCGAACATTGCAACACACACACTGTTTTTTTTAATACAAAGTGTTAGGTAGTAGCTGTTAATTTTTAGCGATACGGATTTTGTCGGCTAGTTGTATAAAATGTACGGTGAAAGTCATAAATATCTAAATCTTAAACCATGTAAAGAATTATTTATATATTTTTCGTATTTAAGGAAAAAGCACTTATTTATATATAAATAAATAAATATCAATGGACAAGTCACAAAGCAAGCAAATTATATGCTTGTGTTATGGGTGTTAGTCAACGATTCTAATACATTGAAATACTTAAATAGATACCAGACTATATGTTATAAAAACCCAGACCCGGAAATGCAGACATCTAAATGTTCATCACACAAATGCCTGCCCCCGTCGGGAATCGAACCCGAGCCTCGCGGTTGGTCGATGTAGTTAGGCGTGTACGCTAGCCACTCGACCAACGAGTTACAAGTCACATTTATTAATTTTGTTGAAAAAACTGCTATCGAACTGTCAGGTCATAGTCATGATAAGAAACGTGGCCTGATGACCCGGCCTCAATTTGGCAACTTTACAAATTACTTTAGTGTCTCTAGGCCGTGTGAATTTATTACCATCAGGAAATCCTTCTGCTTCTTTGCCTTCCAATATCATAAAACCTCCTCCTTTTTCAAGTTGGTTAATAAATACCTTTCTAGTTTTAGTGATATTGAATAGAATAAATGTGTCTGTAATGAATTCAGATACCTACTGTTTTATTTAAGAGGTCAGAGAGGAGATCTCTTCGTTTATTTCATCCATTATTCATATTAGTCGTAGCTCTGAATGCTGAATAGTGCTTACAGATGTGGGAGTAAAGGAAGCGTTTTAGTTGGATTTGAAAAATATAAATAAAATTGCGGTACAGATCTTGGAATTGATTCCTTGTGGTCCCGGTTTCGAATCCCGGGTCGGGCAACAAAAAAGAAAATATGATATTTCCAATTTTCTTATATAAAAATGTTGCTTTGGATTGGATATGTGCCTGGTTGGCGATAGGCTTGGCACCTTTCACATTGTCGTAGGCACTTAGTGTCTTCGTGTAGTGTTCTCTGCCTACCTCTTCGGGGATATGGGCGAGGTGACACTCTACTCTCATACTCATAAAAATAATGGCTTGGTAAATTGAAAAAATAAGGGGCAAGTAGTTACACATCTATACAATGATATAAAATGGGAGTGTCTATTTGTAATATTAAAACACATGCACATCTAGTAAAAAGTGTTTGCGGTATGAATATTATATGGTACATTACAACCAAACTGATTTTTTTAGTATTTCTGTCGATCTGTCTCTCTGTCCATTTGTTCCGGCCAATATCTAAAACGGTTGGACCATTTTAGACTGGACTTTCACTGGCAACTAGCTAGCTAGCTAATGTAATAAGGGATATCTTAGAGGCTACTTTTATCTCTACATCTTTATAAATAATTAAAATTGGAGAGTCTGTTTGTAATCTTAAAATTACTGCTTTTTATTACATGCATATGAATGTATTTTTATACATTTAGTACATAAAATAAAAAAAAACATGTTTACATTTTTTGTCTCTCTGTCTCTGTGTTCCTGCTAATCTCTGAAACGGCTGGATCAATGTTGACAGGACTTTCACTTGCTGATGAAATATGGAGTATATAAAAAAGATCTTTTGTTTTACAAAAAATCTTTTTTATATAGGTAGTTTTTTTGTTAAATTCCACGCAGTCACGGGCTCAGCTCGTTTAAAAAAAATAACTTGCCTTTGCAATTAGTGTAGTTTTAAGAAACATTTTTTTTAAATCCTTATCCAATATTTAGAATACTAGCAGTACTACTACAAGTACAAGTCTTTTTAAAGTTCATGTAAGTTTTATTGTGTACAATAAATGATTAAATAAATAAAAAAAATAGAGTGAGGAAGCTGTATGATAGGGGGATCCCATCTTTAAATATAAGTAAGTAATACTTGGTCGCGCAAGTAAAGTATTCCCCGTGTATTTCGAGTTTCGGGTTCTTCTGTTTATTGGAAGCTCAGAAGATACGGATATAGGTTAAATGGAATAGCAACGAAACGACTAATAAATAAACGGTAGTTCCACCGCCTTTCCTGCCCTGCCGCCATAATAGCAGTTTTTGGAACTGCCATACTTCTGTCTGGAGAGTGGAACTTGGAAGAGCTGCTAAATTTGGCTTTAAGCTTAATATCTCGGCCTCAGGAGAATATCTCGTAAAAAATCAAAAAAAGGGTTTGTTACTTGTTTTAAAAAATATCTACATAGGACTCTAGGTGGTAGAGTCTTTGAGTGGTGTTAGACATTCACTCGGATTATTACCACGCCTTCTATTCCCGTTACAACTTCAGTTCTTGTCGTTGTCGTAATATTAAAAAGTAAGGTTTGTTAAATTCCCCGTGTTGGTCCAGGTCTCTTTCGTAGAATAGGCCATCTGCCTGCCAAACAAGTTTTAAGAGCTGAGCCAAGATTAAATGGGTGATTACCAGCAAGACCACTGGCAGTCAATGGCAATGCTGCAACTCGTCCAGGTAGGGATCCAACGCCTTACCTATTCCTGCCACCATAATGTCATGTTCCGATCGGGAGGATAGGGTAGCCAGTAAACTTGTACAATAAATGGCCTAATGGCTCGGCAAAAAGACAGCAACCTACCTATAACATCTAAGGTACATTTAGGTTATCGTTATCACGGTTAACACGTTACACGGTTATCTTTTGCCACCAGGAGATCTTGTACGTGATCTTATCACATAAAATAAAAAAAATTTCAGGAAATCCGCCTGCCGGTTTACTTTTACTTTTTTTTATACTAGAAGAGGCAAACGAACAAGTGGGTCACCTGATGGAAAGCGATCACCGCCGCCCACGGACATCCGCAGCACCAGGAGTATCACAGATGCGTTGCCGATCTTTAAGGAATGAGTACGCTCTTTTTTTGAAGGTCCCTAAGTCATCATTGTTTGGGAATACCGCCCCCGGTAACTGATTCGACAAAGGTGTTGTGCGAGGTCTAAAATGTCTTCGGAATCGCACAGTTTTAGATCTCCACGCATCAAGATGATGGGCATGATACGTTAAACTCTGTCGCGAAGTCCGAAGGTGAAAAAAAAACTTTCTAAGTTTATATAAAAGTTGCTGATTTTAACACTAATTTTCCAGGAATCTACCGAGGGCTATTTGGATTGCCATGCCTATGGTGACCACGATTTATGTGATGGCGAACTTGGCTTATTTCGCGGTGGTCTCCAAAACAGAAATGCTGGCTAATGAAGCTGTTGCAGCAGTAAGTTATTTTTTTTTACATAAGTTATTACTGTGATTTATTATATTACATTGATTTGACACCCACATTGACAATGTCAGCTGTACCTATTGACGTCTATATAAAATTACCTTATAACCTTCAAATTATATATAGCCTTCGAATCGGTATAACCATACACGTAGTAAATTCGATGTTTGCTAACCTCTCAAATTAAAAAAAAAAACTAATACTCAATTTGTCTTTCTTTACATTAAAGGACGCTTGCAGGTTACTTTGTAAAATTCAATAATAAGTTCAAGTACCTTCACGACCATATCCCGCAAGGGGTAGGCAGAGACACAACAAGGGCACCCATGGACATGACTAGCCGAAGACACTAATTTCCATAAGATGATAGCAGGCCTACCGCCAACCGGGTATATATCGCGGGCAACGCATTTTTTTTATTAGAAAATTTAAAATACGTATTTTCCACCTTTTTCGACCCGAGGATCGAAGCCGGCACATAAAGAAGTCATGTCCGACGCCAGGCCGCTAAACCACAGAGGTAGAAAGTTTTAATAATGAGCTAAACTAAGATTAATTTAACCCTATGTTAGAAGCTAACTCAGGGTCAAATATGTAAGGAACATGCAAGTTATAACTACAATACCTTGTAGGCACACAACATTTATAGTAGACTGTATCATCAGCAAAATTAGATATTTGTAGCGTGAGCATTATTTTGAATCAAAAATGAAGCAAGCGATTCTAAAATTAAATCCTAAACGACGCAAGGGTTTTAAACTTAAAATCTTGAATGTAGTGAGTGGATTCGAAGTACCTGATCAAATAGTACATCACACGACTACATGGTATATGTAGTCGAGCGATGTACTACAGTTATAGGTTTCTATTAATAAGTAACGTTATTAGTATTTACATTATATATTTATTAACTAACTCCGAAGAGGAAAAAGTTGTTTATTTTAGTTATGTTTAACTAGCGGCCCGACCCAGCATCGCTCGGTTATGAAATACACACATAAACCTTAGTCTTCAATCACTTTATCTATTAAAAAAATCGCATCAAAATCCTTTGCGTAGTTTTAAAGATAAAAGCGTACAAAGAGACATTGGGACAGAGGAAGCGACATTGTTTTATAATATGGAGTGATGAATAATTTACTAACTATATTAAAACCACCAGTGAGTTATTAATAAAGGAAAAGGAATCATTATCTTTTTTTGAATAAAATATCATCAAATTGCGCAGTTGCAATGAAATAATTGGAGACGGTTTTTTGCTTATTCTGCACTTATGGTTTTGGTTGGTATCATGGCAATTAATGAGGATAAAATGTACAGTGGTACTGTTTAAATTATGCGCTTCGGCTATATTCGTCAAGCTTCGGAAATCCGAATGTATTTTAGATATCTATAATTTATAGAGTTGTTATTACACATAATTAATCATTTCGCTTAAATTTAGATTAGGTCAGCCAATTTAAAAATAAAAGTATAAAGTGTAAAAAGTATAAAGACGAAGTGCATAATTTTAATAGCAGTACCGTAGGTATTTTGTAAATCTAAATAAAATTATTTAATTTTGTTTGGAAGGAAACAGCAGAAACTTTTCTGCTCCACCTTCGTGAAGTGCAGTCGAATTCTCCTTATGATGCTTCGGTCACGAAGCGAAACGTACCTACGTGAGTTTAGTAGTGTGCGTATTGTTGGTGCTAAAACAGTTTAGTAGTGTTTATTGTGTGGAGCTGGGTATATTTGGGATCTTTGGCTCCCTGGAAGTCCAATTCATTCATAACGCACTGTTATTCCTGTTTGTCACGCAATTTTTTTTTGTAGAAAATTGCAAATTGTATTTGGATTTAAGTATAGATTTCCGCAAAGTCAAGTCGCCTTCTTTTGTCAATTTAGGTATTATTTGTTCTTGTTGTAACATTGCCCTTGTTACCTGCGGCAAAGACAAAAATGATAAAATAAAAATTCTAGGACAAACACTACTCGAACTAAGGAATTGGACAGTAAGTAAAACATATACCTACTTTACTCCACTCCACAAAGTAGAACTGCATTGCATATTTGATATTGTTATTAACATACAAGTAAATTATCTACGTATTTACTATATTGTAAAACTACATTGCAACAAAGATTTATAACAATGTAGGTAACAAATAAATATATAGGTGTAAAAAAATGGACTTAAAAAGTAGGACTAGCAATAAAGTGGTATGTATACTTATATATCTACATAAATACTACATATAAATTACTTAAATATACAAATATAATCCAAGTAAATAAAATGATTGTCAATTATAATCTAAATATTTCAGGTTTTCGGAGAGCACTTGTTTGGACGATGGAGTTGGCTTATACCGGTGTTCGTAGCGTTATCGACCTTCGGAGGAGTCAACGGAGTACTGTTCACATCAGCCAGGCTCTTCGCCACTGGAGCACAAGAAGGACACATGCCAGCTTTCTTCACTTTGTTCCATGTTACTAAGCAAACGCCTATCCCATCACTTATTTTCACTGTAAGTTCTCTTTATTTCTTATGAATATTATCAAAATTACGAAATCTTTGGATTGATGTCTATCGATGTTTTGACTAGCCGATCCTGCGAACTTCGTATCGCTTGACATTTACAGCTAATAACAGTGTATGGATTAAAACAATGGTGTTTGCCATTTTCTCGGTTTTTCTTTTCATAAGAACTTTCTTTTAACAATAACAAACAAAACAAAGAAAGAATTGGCAAAATTGGTCCATCCGTTCAGGCGCGACCGCTTAGGTGTAAGGAAATTGCGATGCGTGCAGGGCTGGATTTAGAGGAGGACAACAGGGGCGATAGCCCCGGGGCCTCCACAAACAAAAAAAATCTTTCATATTTCGACTACTATACACAAGTAAAACATCTTACCATTGTTTTTTTTACTTACAGTACTTTGTACAAATAAGATTATATTGTTCATAAATCTTCAAAGAAAATTCGGTTAAAAAAGCTGTTCATTTTGTTTAAAAAAAATTGTGGGGCCAGGAGGTCTCCACTCCTCTGTTGCCTCGAGGCCTCCTGATCTCTAAATTCAGCCCTGGGTGCGTTTCGTAATAGTTTTGCGCGAAACGCGAATCTTATACGTACACTTTTACCGAAAAGACGTTTATAAAAGAAAGAAAATAAATCTTTTTTTGGTAATATATGCCTACTAATCCTGATTTCTAGGTCTTATATATCTAAATTTATTTGCTTTCTTGAACCTACGTGCTATAAAAAATATGTGCGGCTCGTTTTAATAATTATTTTTGTAGCATTAAATTAGACATATAAATTCGTTGTTTTTTTTTTATGTGTGAGGACAGTAAATAATCATAAGGATCTCTTGATGGTAAGAGCCAACCGTAGATATTTGACATATCGAAATTAGAATATGTGTAAATTAAGTCCAAGGGTTGAAAGCAAAATTTTTAAGTTCACCTTTATTTTAATCAATACAAGAACAAAAGTTTTCGAAATTAATTATTAAATCAATGTGTTATCGATTAACACACTAGTAACAAGTGCAATGCTACAGCTAAAGTTATTAATATTTTTTCAGTGCTTCCTCTCACTGTGTATGCTTGCGACTAGCAACATATTCGCCCTCATCAACTACTTCTCCCAAACTCTCTGGTTGTCTGTTGGAGTCTCCGTGATAGGTATGCTGTGGCTGCGAAAAGCGAAACCAGACATGCCGAGGCCAATCAAAGTGAATCTCATTATTCCTTGTCTCTTCCTCCTAGCTATTGGTTGTTTAGTTATCATTCCCATGATCACGCAACCAACAGACACTGCCATTGGTCTAGGAATACTACTATCTGGTATCCCGGTCTACTACGTTTGTGTTAAGTGGAAAAACAAACCAAATTGCTATCACACATTATCTGGTTGTATCTTAAGGTTTTTACAAAAGCTTTGCTCTTGTGTATACGTTGACTCTATTGAAAAGTTATCAGATCTATCAAATTAGGACAATTTAAGAATAAGCTTATATATCGGACCAAAATGTACACCATTATATTAAGGTATTTAACTGCAGTAGTTAATGTGATGTAGAGAAAAAAGAGGTTGTGTCTATAAAGGTAAAAGCTTACTGCGTTGGCTTAAAATGTACTCAAATTTAATATAACTAACTTAAACCAAAGGGCTGGAATTGTAGATTATTATTATTTTACCATTGAACAGTATCTTGCTGAAACTTGTTCCATATGATAAGGTTGCCTGAAAGAGCTCGCTGCCTTGGCGATGAGGCCGCCGTTGTGTCTTAGGGTGAAGCCAAACGAGTGTAATTTTATAGGTTGTGAGTTGCGTAATTTCTGTCGCGTAATTTCTGCTGCATTCGGTTTAATACAAAAAAGCAGTTGGTACACACGGCGACGTAAAATGAGTGGTCTGCCGACTCACAATAAATGACCAATGGCCAAAGGGTGACCGAAATTACGCGACTCTCAACTCATAATATTACGCTCGTTTGGTTTCAAGTTTAAGTTTAAGTTTTCTTTTATCTATTTGTATTTTTTTTTACTAAGCGAACGTTAAACAGTTAATGGTGGTGATTCTGCTGTTCATAAACTAAGTTTATTTTAGCTGCATGCTATCTTTAAATGAAACAAAAACAAAAGAGATGGAACATTTTAGACTTGTCAGACTAACTCGGAAATTCAAAATTGTGATATTTTCAATCAGCGCATTTCGAGTAACAAATCTAACGTCAGTAGCAATATCATGTTTAGATTAATTTAACAACACTAAAATTGTTTCGTCTCTTTCCATTACCTTCCTTGAAAGAAGATATAAAGCTATAACTTAAAATTAGTTTAATCAGTGCGCAACAAAATTACCACCATTGTTTTGTCAAGTATTGTGTATTTAAGGCATTTTTTAAACATGTCGCTTTTTTATCGCGAGTTTTATTTTAATACCAACCGTAAAATGGTCAATGTAGTGTGCTACAGCCGACAACCTTCAAATAAACAAGTTAACAAGACTACATATACACTTAGAGCTGAGTAAGGTATGAAACGTGTTCACTTATTTATTATATGCATATGGATGTTCCGCATAAATTTAATATTTGTATGCTAAACTTTATATAGAAGACAGTTGTTTGTCAATATGAAATCTGTGGTTTATAATAATCACATGTAACTGCAAATGGCACATGTATACACAATTACTCAGTCCAACTTGTATTTAATGAGTACATAATCCGTGTTAGAGTTTGATATTTGAGATATTATGTACAATTTGTAACTATAGAAGTCAGGGCCGGATCTAGGATAGGGCAATCGGGCCGAATTCTCCGAAGCTTTCACAAACGACGGGCCCCTAGATACTTTGTTAGTAAATCTTTAAAATTCCGACTAATAAACATCTTTTTCTTTGATTTTTATACTTTTCACCCTTACCGACAGTACCTAATATTAAAATCAATATAATCATGTTTATACAAAAACATGATTATATTGATGTTAATATTAATAAACAACTCGGCAGAAAAAATAATAATTTAATTTTACAGAAATTAGGGGCCAGGGGGTCTCCCCTTGTTTGTTGCCCTAAGGCCTTTAGATCTCTAAGTCCGACCCTGTACAGAAGTATCGTAACCGCAATATCGTAAATCATAATTACTATTGTAAAACAGATATTCAAGATTTCAAGGGTAATATACGTCAGTACAATTATCCGGTTAAGCTGGCAATTTTTTGTACAGCTCTGGATTTCAACTTATGCTACTCGTACTTTTTGTGACAGCATGTTCCAATAAGTTACACTTAAATCGATAACCTTTACCTGCACCACATTAAAGTGCATACAAAATGAGATATCAAAAATTATACTTTTCATATAATTTGTAGGTACTATTTGTCATAGCTATTGCTTTAATAGATATGCTATTTTATAAAAAAAGTGTATTTAAAAATTATCTACTATCGACAATATATTTTTTAAAATCTGAACTTTACCGTCCGTTTGCTCAAATTCCTTTTTTATTAAATCCAATTCATTGACAATGTATGTTTTACACTACTACACTTCGACGTAGGAATTTAGTGAAACATTTATATGTGCCTTTTATTATTTAATTCATATTTATGTTAGGTATTTGCTTGTATTATTTCTGTCGTTTTCATGACCGTTGCCTGTAATCGTTCTAGTATTTGCAACATAATTATGTGTATGTTCTCACTACGTCACCGCAGGATCAAGTTTACTCTTACAACGCTAGTGTGATGCGACCTTAATTTGAGCTTAAGAAAATGAATTTTAAATGAGAGATTTAAGTTAATATAATAAAAATAAAATGTTATTGTTTATTTTATAAATAACACAAATATTATTTTTATAAGCGCATTTAGAAATGTTATGTTGTAGACCATGTTGAAATTTGCTTTAATAATAAACAAAAAAGCCAAAATAACATTTTTAACTTGTCTAGAACAAATCAAAAAATAATAACCTACAGGCTTACAATATACACTTTAAATATGATAGTTGTTAATAAACAAGAGTATCATAAAAATAAATTATTTTATATTACTATATTAATTGATCATCTACTATCACTGTAGGACTGATATTGTTATCCTATTTTTATAAGCTCTTACAAGGCACTGACATTTATTTTTATTTTAATCCATTTTTAAACTTTTTTCTGTCTACGCCCGTATTCCTAAAAAATTAGAGACATCTAAGATTAAGCTATTTTGACAAATTCATTGTAAATAATCATAAATTATTGTATATTAGGTTGCTAATTTTAATAGTTTTATTTACTAGGCTGGTTTCGTAATTATAGGTTAGGCCCATACGGTATTTAGGGTGTTTCAGAAACTCACAGGTTTCCCCGCTGCGATTCCACCGCTGCGTCTGTGTTGCGTTTTAAAATGGCGCGGGTTCCAGTGCCTATACATATATGAAAATCAGCCAAAGTTTCTTACTAACACGTAGATATTTGCTAGATTTTATTTAGCCACTACAAGACTAAAATAAGGTAAATGGCCTTATCCTCGAATTTAAACATACCTTGTTTTATTCCTTGAACACAAATATATTTTGATACTAAAATATACATAAATTTAATTTTAAGAATTTAAATTCATCTTGAAAATGTAATTTTATTTGTACATATTATGATTAATTGATTAATTATTGAATACTATTACTATTAAAATAATGCATGTACCTATTGTTTGGGATATGGCTTTCGTTTGCTTATTTAATTTAAGAGTTAATATGACAAAATGTTTATTTACTTTTATATGTATGTATTGCTTAATTATTATAAACAAGTTTTATAATTTGTACAACACAAAAAAAACTAAATAATATAATGGCAGTAAAATTGCAAACAACGACTTCTTTTTCAATAAGTCAATCATCTACTTCAGCGGTCGGCAACCTTTTGGCAGGCAGGGGCCACAAGGCGGCTAAATAAACCAAATATAATGCCACACTTGTGATATCAACTCTCGAAGCCAAATATACCTACGTATGATTGCTCATATCCCATAGAAAATATGAAAATGGGCGGAAAAAAGCGCGCTATTAAAGGGCTGAATCCACACTATGCGCCGTATATTACATATTACACCGTATATTGTTATAGCTTATTTACAAAACATTCACGGGCCGCAAGTAGCCGCAAGAGCCGCGGGTTGCCGACCACTAATCTAGTTACACAAAAATTAAGCATTTTCCTCGATTTCCTTTAGATTTCACCATCAGACCCAAACTTGGTAGCAATAGAACCACCCCAGAAATATGCTTTTTTATGATTTTGAAAGAAGAAAGTGTCTTGTAAATAAGTTCAGAAATGACGGAGAAATCGATTAACGTACCTACCATAGATTTAGGATGTACTAGATAAACAAAGTCAGTTAAAAAGCGAAACCAAAAAAAATATGCGTGAGTGTGAGTAAATTGTTTATGTATAACTTGAAAAAAGGGTTGTTGAAAAGGTCACCTACGTTATCGATATCAATAAATTAACAAACTATAAGTACGAGTAAATGAGCATATTTTCTTTACCCTCACCTACTGATATTTTATGTTGTATGACTATTAAGACATTGTATTCGTGAAATATTGGCTTTATGTATCACTACCACAGTGACTAATAGATGGTAGATTTGTACGCGAAGCCTGTCTTTTAGGGTCACCGTCTTTGTCTTTGTCGGCCGAAACAGCAATGTTATTCATTATCATGTTCCGGTTAGAGCATAAGGTATCTGTTAAAATGATATAAGTGTCATTATTATCCGCCAAACACATAGGAAAGTACAACTTTTTATATGACTTGAGACAGCAATCAAGCATACGACTCTCCTTGTGGTTATGGACAACCGTAAATTATTGACATTATACATCCTATAGGTGTATCGCTGTCCTGTGACAATGTTCAGCGTAATGTGCAAGTCTAGCTTCCCAAACTTTCCCACCGGAACGAATGTTTTCATAATCATATTTCAACTATTTTAGGTACTACGGGTAATCTTCTCGTCAAAAGTATGGTTTTCAAATAAAAATAAATTAATAGGATCACGCAGTAAAAAGTTACGAGGTAATACACAGAAACAAAAACCTTCGATTTGAAATCTTCTTCTTTTTTAATTCTGTTAAAAATGACTAAATGTGAGTGATCCAGGGACTAATTTATTAGACATAAATAGAATATTGCAAAATTAATAGAACTCGTATGTAACGCACATAGGCGCTGGACACAGCTCGCTAAGTAAATGAACTCACAGACGCGTCCAAAGCACTGGACGCAAGTAACGAAAACTCGTAAGTATATGCGTTGGTGGCAGTGAGTGCATTGATAATTAAACTTGATAATATCAAGTATTCATAAAAATATTACGCATCTCAGTCTTAAGTAGAAATGTATTTTACGAAATGCAAGTTGGTTAAACAACCAATGTTGAAATCTCTTGCTAAAGAGTATTTATACTCTTTGGTTGACATTCATCGATATTTAGGACGTCACCGCGTTGTCAAGCCCTAGCGTAAACAAACAATTTATTATTTTACATAATATCTTTGCTTATTCCGTTTAAGGGTACAAAATACTCTTTTATATAAAATAATGCAAATAAATATATTGTAAAAATCCTTTTCTGAGCAGGTTAATAGCAAAAAAACTAACAAAACACAGTTCTAAATATTTTTATGTCAAAGTTGTATTTACCTATGAAATGTGTATTTATTAGGATTGTAACTTTTTGTAACATCACAAGCGCTTACTGAACACGACATCGTAATTGCCTTTATATTTTCTTCTATTTAAATAGTAAGATTATGAAATTAATTCACAAAATTCACTGCGACGCACTATGACAGGAATACTATGAACTCTTACTCGCGTAAATATTGGCACATAGGTACCTGACTCTCTCTCTCTGTTCCTCTAAGGCAATTTGTACCTGATAAGGACTTCTCTCTCCCACGCTTTGTTGATCTTGTACATCCTATATCTATGGTACCTACATAAAAAATGTGGGAGTCGAAATTTTAACATCCTTCTTTCATAGTCGGTCATTATGTAAGTACTTAGCAACAAAATTGTAAAATGCTATGAAAATAATAACACCGGTACTAAAATATGATAATCAATGTCTTTTATTATCATGTTTAATAAAAGTAGTTAACTGGTCAGTAACAAGGTTATAAAATGCCTGCTGTAAAATTAATATCCCAAGAACTAAGAATCGATGACTTTCCTTACCTCTTAACAAACCACCTTGCCTAGGTATGAAATGAAATGACAATGACATGGACATTTTTAAAACCAGTTTTTTCAATACGAAAACAGAACAGAGTTACTAAAAGCTAGAAATCGTTATCAGCCGCGGCTTAAAGCCGCTACTAACAATTCTGCACATGCCGTCCGCAGACGCTTACGGCTGACATAAACATCCAGCGCGCCAGATATCTTTCGGACGTCCGAGCGGTCAAGGTCACGTCCGCGACTAACGTCCGATAGTTTACAAGACTCAATGTTCTTTAATTATCTACATAGCCTCTAGAGACCCTGTATCCTCAGACGAGTACATAGACTTTTGAAAACCCGTTCTCTTTATGTACTCGTATAAGTACATAGACGAAAACTCACCTGAAAAGTTTTCTTAGTCTCAGTGCCTTATGCTTATATATAATATAAAATTATATTTTTTTTTGAAAAAAAAAAAGTTGCGGACTCTAGAAGATAGAGACCCTGTAAATCGCGGATGTCAATCACTTCCGTCAGCCGCGTCCATTAGAAATCAAAGGGCGCGTCCGATAGTTTGTTTCCAGCTTGGTGACCTACTTACTCGTAGTTAAGCTACGAAAAATATCTTGTAAAGTATTTAACAATTTGTAAGTTGCTTAACATGTAACTAATACTCAAAGCATGTAACACAAAAAGCAGAAAAACTTACCACAGATATGTATCGTAAGTTCAAACAAAATATATGCATTACAAAAAAGGTTCTATGATATTAATTTAATAAACCCTACTCTTTGATAAGCCCTTGAAAAATAATTCTTCCTATCAAGCTAATTTCATACTGACGTTTTCAAAGGTAGATTAAATATTATCTATGAATGTTATTTATCAAATATACGTTAGCAGTGAATAATAAAAACCGATATTTGAACTTTGAATACAAAGACGATGCAACTTTACAAACTGAAAATTTTGGCCAATTTTATACAGAAACGGGCGATATATACTAATGTTACATTACATGCCAAACGATGGATGCCTGATGCAGAATTTATCAAACAGTTTGAAGGAGTAGCAATTCATAGCACAGAGGCCATCGATAAATATTTCAAAGTTGTCTACAGTGCACAGGTAAGGCCTATAGAGCGAAAAATTAGAAATATGTTTATTAATTTTGGCCCACAGCACCCTGCTGCTCACGGAGTTCTCCGTCTTATACTGGAGTTAGATGGTGAAACCGTAGTTCGTGCTGATCCTCATATTGGGTTCTTACACCGAGCTACCGAGAAACTAATGGAGAACAAGCATTATACCCAAAGTCTACCATTCATGGACCGCTTGGATTATGTATCCACTTTATGCAATGAACAAGGATTTGTGATTGCGGTGGAAAAATTGCTTAACATAGAAGTACCACCTAGAGCTAAGGCTATAAGAGTTCTTTGCGCCGAACTCACAAGAATAGCCAATCATCTTTTGAATGTATCTGGCACTATATTAGATGTTGGTGGAATAACACCATTTTTTTGGATGACTGAGGAAAGAGAAAAGATTTACGAGCTAAATGAGAGACTTAGTGGTGCGCGCGTTCATTGTGCTTATTTTCGCCCAGGCGGAGTTTCTCAAGATATTCCTATCGGATTTCTTGATGATGTTCATGATTTTTGTATGAAATTGGCTGAAAGAATAGATGAAACGGAAGATCTTGCTACAGGAAATAGATTGTTTTATCAAAGAACAGCTGGTATTGGGGCTATTAGTGCACATGAAGCTCTTAGCAGGGGATTTAGTGGGCCTATGCTACGTTGTACTGGAGTTAAATGGGATATGCGAATAAATCACCCTTATGATGGATATGATCTTTATGATTTTGATTGTATTGTTGGTACTTTTGGAGATAGTTTTGATCGCCATTTAGTCAGGTGCGCTGAGATGCGCCAGTCTTTGCGGATAATAAATCAAGTTGTCGATACAATGCCTGAAGGCGAAGTTAGGACTGATGACTCCAAAATTACGATGCCTTCACGACAAGAAATGAAAACATCCATGGAAGCTTTGATACATCACTTCAAATTGTGCACAGAAGGTTTTGTTGTTCCTCCTGGTGCTACTTATACAGCTGTTGAGTGTCCTAAGGGAGAACTCGGTATTTACATGGTGTCAGATGGGACTTCGAAACCTTATCGAGTACATTTACGCCCTTGTTCATATAACCACTTGGCAGGTCTTGTTGAACTGGGAAGACAAATGATGTTAGCTGACATATCTGTTTTAATCGCAACTATTGATATTGTATTTGGGGACATTGATCGATAATTTGTTAGCTAACCTATCATTTTACAATGAATAAATGATTTAATTATCTAACTTCGTCTCAATAGATTGAGATATGGTGTACTTATCTGCCAACATGGTAAAAACAGGCTGATCTCTGGATGTTTATTAATCGCATTCGCAACCTATAGGTATCACTTGTTCTCCATGAAAGGAAAACGCTAGCAAGTATCAGTTAACACATAAATTTTAAAACATTTTTATAGAATGGAGACAATGAAGAAGCACATGGCTTTTCTGAAGTTAAGACCACCATATTTTGCAAGTCTACCGGTTACCCTAATCTCGGAACAAGAACACTACAGTGCCAATCACTAACAATATGGCAGCAAGAGTTAATAAGGTGGTGGAACCCTCCTGGCCAAGTTGCTGTACAGTACTATATCACTCATGCTCCAATTTATTACTACTTTTCTAACACACACTCATCTCTAATCAGCTGTTAGATAAGTATAAAAACAGATAATTATTCTGCAGACAGGAGCCGGAACAACACAAAGGAAAAGTACAACTATAACACAACTCCTGTATCTATATATAGAGCTTCTTTTTTTTATGAAAAATGTATAGGTACTACATAGCTACTAATTATAAAATGGTGTAGCTACCTCTGGTTTATTCTCGAAAACAAAAAAGGATGGATGGGACGTTACTAAGTCATAAATTGATTGGGTTCGATTCCCGGGTTAAGCAACAAAAAGAAAAATTCTGATAAAAAAGAATTGTTGCTCGGGATTGGAAATGTGTCCGGCTGGCGATGGGCTTGTCATTTTTGTCTAAGTCCCAGATAATTGCTGAAACAATTATAGTCATATTTTCACTAGGTAAGTAGGTAGAAAGTTGGGATAAAGATGACGAAAGATACTCTGTGGTCTAGCGGTTCAGGTGTTGGACTTGACTGCATGAGGTCCCTGGTTCGATCCCAGGGTCGGGCAACAAAAAGAAAATTTCGGTTTTCCAATTTAAAAAAAAATGTTGCTCGGGAGCTTTGGAATAATATAAATTTAGAGCTATTTTTTAGAGTTATTCGAAAAATATAAACATATATACATGAATAATACGTGTATTAATTAGGTAATGTAAGTATCTAGTTTTCGTAAATTACAATGAACGAATGAAAAGTAAAACAAACATATGGAAATGAATGAACAAATAAAAGTTCTAAAAATAAATAAAAGCAAAGGAGGATGTTGATTTAATCATCAAGTTATTTGATTAATATTAGTCTTTGAAAACCGCGAAGAATACAATGTAAAGTAGGTACATGTAAAAACGGAAACCTGCGAAAAATACGTTGTATGAACTCATTGAAATTTTCTGTAGGTATTTTATAGAAAAATACATAAAGGTATTTTATTTGGAATTTTCAACCGTACCTTTAAGGTGACTGGAGTAAATATCAAATCTAAGCGATGTTTCAACGAAATATCAAAGATTTAAATGAAATTATCATATATTTTAAGAAAGGTTTTTACTTTGGTGGTTTAATGTAGTACAAGCGAAACTGCGACATTTCTGCTTTAGCTTATTTAAGTTTTGCAAATTTGAAACCTTTACCTGCTACATGATTGATGAAAAGCATCTCAACATTGATACATTTTACATCAATGCATCTCAATGAACGAATGTCTAATTAATACTAATACCAAGAACGGTCAACCCTGTAATTTACAAAATATGTCGGGGGTCGAGGTGTTGACTTCAAGCAGCGACTTCTTGGCAGTACGAAGGTATTCAATACAAACTGCCAAGAAGTCGTGAAAAACGATTCAAAACCATATTAATAAAAGAAGAAGTAGGAAAAACCCGGGCAACGTGAATACCGCTTTTCTTGATTATTGACGTTTAATTATTACTCAGGAAAATGAAACATATGTTTATAATCAGTCTTCATTTAATGAACTTACCTACATAATGTAGTAACTAGTGTCTTAATATCAGTTCAACTATTAGATATAAAGCCATTTTTCAACAATGGTATGCCCAGCACCTCGGGTAAAGTGGATTCGATACTTGGCAAAGCGAACAACAACACTATTTGCATTAGATTTAAATATTAAAAATAATTTAACTATCGTAATATTAGAAACAAATATGATTACCTTTAAAAATTTATATTTAAAAAAAACACACACACAGTCTGACCGCTAACTTGCGCTACGCGACACGTATTAGATCCAACGTGTTTGCTCCGCACGGAGCGGCAATAGGCGAGCGTTGCTATGATAATGCGGTCGCCGACCAACGAACGTTGTAGACAATATTCGCTTTGCCTGGGGTATCCACTTTAATTGGGTTTTCCCTACATTCAGAACTTTGGATAGAAATTCTAACAAAATCTATAGATCTCTTTGCTAGAAATATACCTAAGGGATTTTTCCTTACAAAATTTGAGTTCGTGAACATATCGTTAGATCGTGAGTAACATTAGTCAATTTTGGTGAATTTTCTCGTTGGTGCCAAATCTCACCAAATTAGCTTAAGTAAAAACCTAACATAAAGTAACCTAACATATTTTTTATAACGACTTAAGACTAATTTTGATTGGATAAGAAATAATTAAAACCCGATTTTGCTAAATCCAGTAAGTTCAAACTAAAACTTGACTAATGGTACATACTTATACCAATGCTAATAATAAATAAAATACGAGTTTTGGCGCTATCATGAATGAAGATGGTCGTAATTTTTTCATAGTTATTGAATTTCGTGTTTATGTTGAGTGAAATTAGTTTTAATTAGATTAATGTTGTTCAGTGAAAGTGCACAAACGAAGTAATCATGAAAAAATTTGCGTATCGTGTATTTACTCGCTCTCACCACATATTAATCAACGAACATGAGTAACAAAGCCACCGTTTTACTCAAGACCCAGACATGACTTTGTAAGTAGTGACTAATGACTGAAATAAAAACAATCAATACCGAAGACATGGCAGATTGGTCTAAAAGTCGCCGTAGCCGATCCAGGAAAGGGTCAAATTAACTACTAATTGGAGGAAAGATGGTCGAAGTTTTTTCATCATTATTGAATTTCGTGTTGATATTGAGTGAAATTAGTCAATCTTGGTGGCATTTTGTACAATTTTGTTCAGTGAAAGAGCACAAATGAAATAATCATGAAGAAATTAACGTATCGTGTATTTCCTCGTTGCCGCTAAATCTCACTACATGAGCTTGAGTAATGAGGCCACCGCTTTACCCAAGAGCCTGACATGACTTACTGATGACTTATGAATGATGACCAATAATTATAATTGATTAAAATTGATATAAAATTTGATGCAAATTTCTACTTGACTAATGGCAAAATACTAACGTGAAGGTCAAAACCTAAAGAAAGAAGAATAAGAACTACTAACTAACAAATAAAATAGAGATTGGTGAAAATGATCGGAAGGAAAAGGCGCGCTTTTCGAGGGTTCCCTCCAATCTTTAAGCTAAAAATGTGTAATATAATGTAAAAATGTATAATTTGTAAATTAATTAAAGTGTAAATATTACTTAGTTGTGTGTAAATGTGATTTAGTAAATAAACTATACTCGTGAAAGACTATTGTAGAGTTTTATCACGACAGAAGAGGCAGAGGCCTGAACAAGAAAGAAATTTGAAGACGAAACTAGAAAAAGACATGAAATATTTAGATATGGGTTNNCCAGCCTGCACAACTTTGTGTTACTTGAAATAACACTACAAGTTATTAGTACTAGCAATACAGCTATTTACAGATTATATTGATTAAACCTTTGTTTTTCCAACTTTCCCTGCATTTTGTTTTTTTTTTATTCAAATAATCTTCTGACAATAACAAACTCAACAAAGACAAAGCAAACTTGGTTAATCTATTCGAGTGTAATGCAATGACTGTACGAAATGGGGTTCATTTTTATATATTAAGATAATAAATATGGTTCACAGATTGTTGTTGGAAACTTTGATCCAAATTTAATAGCTACAAGATGTGCGGCATTTGAATCTTTGCTAAATCTTGTGTCTAGTGAATCCCGTCTCAGGGATGCACCGGCAGCGGTTGCTTTCTTCCAAGATGTTGAATTAAAAGATGCAAGACGTTTAATAGACCAAGGAAAATATGACCAAGCCCTGTCAGTACTTGAAAATAGTTTTAAGCTACTGAACAAAGTAAGTACTAAGTTTTTTCTCTATTTTTTTTAGTCAATTTCAGTTAGTTTTAGTGATTAGCCACTAGGCGCTGACAACATGGATACTATTCCAGGCATCTTAGCTTCTTCCTTCAAAGACAAAGGATCCTGCAAGTTACCTGTTGTTTGCTGGACTGTCTCCGGTTCACCAAGGTGCTGAGCCCGTTGTTTTACTTTAGCTTTGCAATACGGTAGTAAGTGATGGGGCATTTCTTCTTCCTTCCTTCCTTCTTCTTTGCATAATGAACTGGCTATGCCCCCAATCTTATGAAAGTGACCTTTTCTTTGTTTTAGTTGTTGGGTCATCAATCCCAATTAGCTTTTAATGATCAGCCATTGTGTGATAGCAACATGGATGCCATTCCAGCTATCCCAGCTCTTCCCAGAAACCCAGCAAACCCAGCAAGTTACCTGTGGTTTCTGTCATTGTGTCCCGCTCACTCAGGTGCTGAGCCCGTTGTTTTGCCACAGCTTTGCACTTCAGTAGTAAATAGTGCGACATTCCTTCTAACTCCATGCACACTCTCCATAGAGGGCTGTCAGTAATTCCAATCTTGTGGAAATGTCTTTTCCATGATCAGTGACCTGTTAAAATAGCTACCATTTTTCTTAGATCTTGCCTGCATATTGTTTTACTAGTTTCGTTGTACGTTTTATGATATTTCTGGGATGGCTTCCTTATATTGTCTTCACCCTGGAAGCTCTCTGGCTGTAGTCATATTATTATGCCATAATTAAAATCTGTCTCCCTGCCATGCTGCTTGTAATTGGCAAACATAGGTTTAATTAGTCATCACCGACAATTCTACTGGTAGTAGAGTGCTGAGTAGAAACTTGCCCAGGTAGAGCTCTAGCCATACCTTTTTTGCTGCCAAACAAGAAAGCTAGTTGTTTTTCACTACATCAAACAAGAAGTGCGAGGAACATCTCAGATTCAGGTTGGCAATCACAAGTAAGTAAGTAACTAAAAGCAAATTGTCTGCATATTTACCTTTAATTAAAATTTCATATAACATAAGTAATCATAAAATTATGAAAATCCAATTCTCCGCAAAACCTGTTTGTATCGTAAAAAATCTGTTTTGAATCTGTATTGGTTGGTCCTTTCATAGTCATCATACCTTGACAGACACACAAACAGTCATATTTTCAGTTTCATGTCCCAGCCGGTAGGGTGGAGTAGATGTGCACAATAATGCACGAAAGCCATGAAAGAGGAATTTTTAAACAAAATATCCATAAACATATAATATCAAATATATTGGGAAAGTCCTAGTAAGTGCGACTTATGCGACTAGCTCGATCCTCGTAAATTTCGCACAATATAAACAACATATTAACATTTTTAATTATTTATACGGGATACTCACGATCTCTTTTTATTTTATTTGTCGATATTTCGGCCTAGTTGCATAGGCCGTGGTCACGACGGGACTGCGGCCCGTCGTGACCACGTGAAATAAAATAAAAAGAGATTGTGAGTATCCCGTATAAATAATTAAAAATGTTATTAATTCGCGACGATTTAAGTTTAAAATCCTATGAAACAACGTATTGTTGAAATTTAATAAAATATCAAATGTAGATAATAAAAATAATTTTATAAACCTAAAAAACCGAGCAGTTGAATATATTTTCAAGAAAATCATAAAATGTTATTGTCATTCAGATGACATTTAAATTTTCTACAAACAACTAAGTAACAAAAGGAAAAAAGGGAATCTGCAAGGGGGAAGTGAGACAGCTATATGCCACTATTATTTGACATACCAATTTTGTTTGTTTCTAATGGCGGTAGACTGAGCGTTGACTGCGAGAGAGCAATAGATGATGCTTATCCTCCGTCTCCGCACATACCTAGGGCGCAGTATATCTGTGATTGTCAAACTATAACAAATTGTACAAATTGCTTAGTTAGGGCTACATCAATTTGTGTTATTTCTCCAGATATATTTAGGTATATTTTATATAAAAAAATATTGCGATTGCAGGGAACAGTTAGTTAAAAATAAATTTGTATCTTCCAGGTATATACAGACAGAGCTAGGGTAGTATTGTGTGCACTATGTCGTATTGTGGCTTGTGCTGGCTCCAGTGGTGGGGCACTAGCAGGTCCAGTTGAGAAATGGGCGCAACTAGCACTACGTAGATATGAAGCTGTGAGTGACTCTGATCTGCTACTCATCTACGTGCCTTTGCTGCATACTTGCATATCAATATGGTAAGTAGTTCTTCTCATGTTATAGTGCTTTTGGAGAACTAGTTGATTTTAAACGCCTCTGTGGTCTAGCGGTTCAGTTGTTGGACTTGACTGCATGAGGTCTCGGGTTCGAATCCCAGATCGGGCAATTAAAAGAATATTGGGTTTTTCTAATTTTCTAATTAAAAAAATGTTGCTTGGGGTAGGATATGTGCCCGGTTGACTTGTTTCCTATCACATTGTTGGACTTAGTATCTTCGGCTAGTCATGGGTGCCCAGGTCGTTCCTCTGCTTACCTCTGCGGGGATATGGGCGTAAAGATACTTTTTTTGAAATCTAATAATTGAAATAGATATAAGATTTTTTTATTCTGGCACCAAGGACTGTTATTGTCTGTATCTATTTATTTATTAATTATGACAACGGGTGATCATTGGATATGAGGTATAAAAAATCATCTAGGTATTACGTAATAATTAGTGACGTGCTGGATATTCGTGTCCGCGAATATTCGAGTTAGAAAAAAGATCGTGGTCGGTGGTCTTCTTACATTTTCACTATGTTATTTTTCAAAACCTAAACGAAATTCTCTATAAGATGTGGTTAGAAAAGCAGTGAAAATCTATTACAGTTTGCTCTTTTAGTGTTTACTATCAAAAATAACAATTCAAAATTTTTTGTAGATTTTTTTTATTCCCTACGAAACACAAACGATATGTGCATGCTGTCCAGAGTTAGTGTTAGCATCAACTTACGGCCAATGTATTTCTAAAGATGGATTTTAAGCAATCTAGATAGCTGCGTATCTGTCGGCCTATCCTATACCTAATTGCCATATTTATCCTGTCCACAGATATGTTATTGGTAAGCGATAACATAAAAATGGATCCGAATATCAATCTTGGACAGCAAGTTTTGGATTAGGATTGATTATTGATAATATATATATTCAACTCTAAGTAGGCCGTTAAACTCTAAGTAATTATAATCCAATTGTCTCGCTCGTTGCGCAAATACCAATTGAGCATGCGGATCCTGACACCTAATTCCCGGATTCAGTTACGTATCCGCAAAAATGTATTGTTACCGATCCAGCACATCATTAGTAATTACACTATGGAAACCGATTATGTTCCCTTTCACAACAAGATTACGTAAATTCAACACTGTCACTTTAACTTTATCATTTTCATTTACATGTGCTTGTATCAGCACGTTTTGGGGATTTAATTTTATATGATAAGTTTATCAATTATTACAATTAATATTAACTAGCTGTTGCCTATGGATTCGCCCGTGTTTTCTCAGGAACCCGTTGTGTGATATGGATTAAAATTAGCCTATATATCAATCCAGGTCACAATCTATCTGTGTTCCAAATTTCAGACAAATTCGTTCAGCCATTGGAGTGTAAAAGAGTAACAAACATCCACACATACATACTCACAAACTTTCGCATTTATAATATTAGTAGGACTAGCTGTTGCCTGCGGGGACGGCTTCTGCGTATCAAAATTGTTTATCTCTGCCGCTGGAACCTGTCTAGATATCGGATGAAATAGTAGCTTATGTAACTCTCCAGCCTACTACCTACCTATCATGACATACAACTAAATAAATAGATATGACTGGACAAAATACACAAATTGAATCTAACCCCCAAGTAAGCAAATTATATGCTTGAGTTATGGGTGTAAGTGAAAGTAAATAAATAAATATCCCTGGACGAATTGAATCTAACCCCGTAGTCAGCAAATTACATGCTTGAGTTATGGGTGTAAGTGAAAGATACTAATACAAAGAAATACTTATATAGATATCAGAAGAAATGTAATAGACATGTTCCCAGAAATGCAGATATCTAAATGTTCATCTCAAAAATGACTGCCCCCGTTCGGTATCGAAACCGAGACTGGCGGTTAATCGGTGGAGTTGAGTGAAATTTTTCCGTTGCGACGTGAAAGATGAAGAAACAAACACACTTTTTATACATATTGATAAGACATTTGCATAAGCGATGGATCAGTTGGTTGTTCTGTACTCTATATCATAAAATCTGTATCCGTGATTTTAAGAGATATCACAAAAATATATTTGGATAGGTTATTTAATGATATTTCTGTGTTTGTCGGTTTGCCTGTCTTTCCACATAAAGGTAGATTTTTGTATGCTTATTTAGCTTTTGGTAATTGCCGTATGGAATCTATGCTAAATTTCATTAATATTGATCACATTAAAAGGTTTTACGAAAAACGGATTTAAATACACACTGAAATCCTTACTACCTATGCCTCTGTGGTCTAGCGGTCCGGCGTTAGACTTGACTTCTTGAGGTCCTGGGTTCGATTCCCGGGTCGAGCAACAAATAAGATGATAGTAAATTGTTTATTTTAAATTTTTTAATTAGGGTAACGTCCGGTAGCGATAAGCTTGCCACCTATCACATTGTGGGACTTAGTGTCTTCGGATAGTCGGGGATGCCCTGGTTGTGCCTTTGCCTTCCGCTTCGGGGACATGGGCGTGAAAATACTTACTA
>NJDC01001829.1:0-12169 GCA_002245475.1 Calephelis virginiensis | reverse complement strand
GTTTTTAACTACAACTACTATTCAGTTTTTATTAGTTTTCGCCTCTGTGGTGTAGTAGTTCGGTATCGGACTTGACTTCTAGAGATCTCGGGTTTAAAGCCGCAATAAAAAATAGGAAATTTGTTTTTTCAATTTTGTAATAAAAATAATGTCTAGTATTGGATATGTGCCCGTTTGGCGATAGGTTTGCCACCTATCAGGTTATGGGCCTTAATTGTCTTCGGGTAGTCGAGGGTGCCCTGGTTTTGTCTCTGCCTACTGATTCGGGAATATGGGCATGAAGATACCTTAGTTTTATTATTTTTTTATAACAAATAGTATGAGGAGTAATGACGAGAACTTGTCATTGTACCAGATTGTCACAGTTTTCCAATTTGGTATCGATTTATGTGACGCAAAGTTATTTTATTGCGTAATTGGTAAATTCAAAGTATTGTAAAAGAAAGTATCTTCACGCCCATATCCCCGAAGAGGCAGGCAGAGGCACAACCAGGGCACCCACGACTAGCCGAAGACACTAAGTCCCACAATGTGATAGGTGGCAAGCCTATCGCCAACCGGGCACATATCCTATCCCGAGCAACATTTTTTTTTATTAGAAAATTGGAAAAACCCAGTTTTCTTTTTGTTGCCCGACCCGTGATTCGAACCCGGGACCTCATGCAGTCGAGTCCAACAACTGAACCGCTAGACCACAGAGGCGAGACACAGTATTATAAAGAATGTAAATGTTGTCTAGAGGCTTTAAAAGTCCGGACCTAAGCGCAACCGCAACGAAAGGCAGCAAAAGCCCTTGTCCACGGTAGCACAGGCATCTTATCGTCCTTATTTATTTTAAAAGCAACTTCGTAAGGTGCGTTTATGTCGGTAGTTTCCGTATTTGTAATGATACGCTAAATCATCGATCGTATGTAAGGAGAATGAAAGTGGGCATATACCTTCTAATTTGCTACATATAATCAACACCGACGCATTGTGGGAAAGATCTCGTCTTGTAGCACAGACACTTAGACAGCCTTAATCATATTAGAGAGCATTATCTTAAATATTTAATATTTTTAATTAATTTAATTACTTCTCGTTAAATAATGTATTCAGAAAATGCAGTATAAGATCTAGATTAAATAAATCAATTAAATAACACTTGGGTAGTGTCAAAGATTACGTGTAGCTATTTTGATTATTAAATGTCATTTAAATAAAATTGAACGTCACAAAAATACCTATTTTTAGATAATTACTAGGGTGACAATGTAGTCAATTTAAATAAATCAAAAATCAATTTTGTTAAATATAAGTTTAAGGAAAGGTGAAGATTAACAGAGTAAGCTAAAAAATAACTAATGTAACACATATTTTCAACATATTTTTACTTTAAGTTATCTTCTATAAATAATACAAAAATGTACATTTAAAAAAAATACGAATGTTAATATTTTTTTTACTACGTGATAAAATATTTATTTGAAGATTTCTACTTTGGGAACAGCCCCCTTTACAAGGTTTCTGCAATGGGTTCTAATTCATTTCAAGAATTTTCGAGACGTGCGAAAATAAACTTCAGAAACCGAAATTGCATTGGCAACTAATTTTTTCAAAAAATGTGAAGTGTATTAAAAAGGCAATTATTTGATGCTGGTAATTGGTCAATTTATTGTTAAAAATAACATTATATTCTGACTTTATTTACTATGTATTAATTAGCTATGTAAGAAAAGTATTCAAATTCCGTATATTTTTATGGTTTTTAGGTTAAGTTTAGGTTATTTTATTTAAAATATTTTTTATTTCCTGTAAATCGAAATCATGATATTCTTTTAATCTCACTTTACAGATGAAATATAGATTTAAGTCAAAAATATAATTTTTGTTTGTACCATATTATAAATGTAACATTTACAATGAATTTGACTAACTTTTTTATGTCGCAAATCAAGATGCTATAAGTAAATTGCTAGCCATAATGGTAGTAATTATTAATATACATTGGTAATCGTGATTTTTAATCCTTTTGGAATCAAAAACATTCGTTAAATTTCCATTACAATACCAATTCTATGTATGTATTTTTACACTTTCTTTTAAGAAAGAAATTTTTTTTTCTTTTTTGAAGTGATTTTTTTCAATATGAAAACTTATCCCCCAAACGAAAAAAGTGCTGTCACTAAAATATCCATGTTACTTTTTAAATATTGTTCTTAATACACCGGAATTGTAACGCGGAATTTGTTAAAGTCGCTTCTTAACAATTCTCATGAGATATAAATTATTATTGAGGCTTTCCTGCTTTTATTTTTCAATAATCGACTTTCGAATTGGGTTGATATCTTAATTCTAGAGCAATAAGTCCCATTAATATTTATTACCTCACCAATCAAAATTTATTTTAGTGTCTTAAAATTAGTCCTACGATGCATATTTCTATATATATTTCTTAATGTAATTAATGGGTTTACATAAATAGTTTAGTATATGGTCAGGGTTAAAAATGAAAATGTCAATTATAAAAAATTTTCTTTCTAATTTCAATTTCTTGAAGAACTTCTGCTAATGCTATGGCGATGGTGAATTCGTGGAATTTTTATTCTAATAAATGTATTGGTCATAACATCACATTATATTATAAAAGTATCACATGAAGTGGAACTTTCTTGACATATCCTTTGAGATAGACAGTCGAAATTGTTCACGGTATTTCTTAAAAATAAAAAGCTAGTTATTAAAAAATGTTTTTAATAAATCGAAAAATATGTTAATTCAGTATTACAAATATCATTATTGTTAAAATGGTTAAGTGTTTGCAATACTAACTTACATTGTTCTAAATATTAATCTCATGTCCTTCGCCACACAAAGGTGTCTGCACTTTTCCGCCCTGGGCGGAACACAGCCACGATATCCTCTTCCGAAACGAACCAAGGTCCCACCCTAAGCCGAGATACGGTCTCACAGGAGACACTCTTAGGGAGGGGTGTCCAAGGCCCCACCCATAATTCAATCTCTGGCTGAGCACTCTGCTTGCCCCTTAGCCCGGTGACGTTGTAAAAGTCGTTAGACGTACACAACAGTAATCATTTCGAAAAAAAAAGTCTGCACCTTTGTTTCTAGATTTTTTTATTATGTTTTTTTTACTTGAAAAATGTTTAAGCGATAAGTATTTTGTTCAAAGTATTAACAATTATTTTATTTATTTTCTATCTATGTACTCGTACATGGTCTTAAATCACCAAATTTACTTAAAAAATATTAAATAGTATTGGGGGAAACCTGTAACTAAGAACTGAAGTAAAAAAGTATTTAAAAAATAGTTTTGTTATTGTATGTATTGATATATTGTATGATAAAAAAAAATTTAAAATTTGTCAAAATTTTTGTGTACCGTACATTTTTTTTACAAAATAAAAAAAGTATTAAGGGTGCGCTTTCCACTTTCTATACAAAACGAGACCATAACTCCACTGAATTATATTGTTTTATAAAAACCTTTTGGTTTTTTTATCTAAAATTGCGCTGTGTTTTGTGATTTTATAAGATAAGCAAAGGAAGCAGGACCCCGCCAAAAGTGGAAAGCGCGCTAGTAAACATTAAAGTATTTCATATTTTTATGTAACAAAATCAGGTGGTATACAATGTATAAACTCAGAAAGGGCCTCAGTTACACACTCAAAAAGATTTCTTAAATAAGACCTGTAATAATATTGTAAAGGGCCTATTGAAAATAACTTAGGTTTTGTAAAATAAGGCCTGCAATAAGTATTGTTACGGGCATTATTGAAAATAGCATGTAAAAGATTTTTGTCAAATGAAGCCTGTAATGTTATTGTAAAAAGGCCCTATTGAACATGTGCGTATTAAGTTTCTTCATCAGCTGCCGCTTTTTAATGTGAGATGAATAATTATAGATATTCAGAAAGGGCCTTGTAGTAATTTAAATATTAAACTAGATTACTCCCACAGCTTTGCTTGTGCTGAAATAAACCTTGACCATGTTAAATCTGAAATTTGTACGCTCTTAATATTTAATATAAATGTAGTGTCGTGGGACACCAGGTAGGAACGAAGTTCCTTCGGCTAATGTAGAAACGACACAATTCATGAGTACATACTATACATTGGCGGGGTGGAGTGAGGGAGAAGGAGAAAGTACTCGCTACTCGCTTGTGTATACGACTGTTGCGCCTGCGCACGTCTCATTTAACGGTTTTATATCACGGTTTTTCTTACAGTTTTTACTATCACATTTTTTCTACAGCTAGCCCTGGTTGTGCCTTTGCCTACTGCTTCGGGGCCTGAGGATCCTTTTTTTGTTCAACTTAAAAATAACCTAAAGTGAATTTTACAAGAGAGCGAAGCTGCGGGGACTACTAGTTATTTTATAATATAGCTTGGTAGTATTAATAATATGCATTACATTCTAGTCTTTCTAAGTAATTATAAGAATATATCAATTATGGATTTTGTAATAAACCTTTTCATATGATATTGTGATTTGTTTAACCGACGCTTTAACACAAAAATATTTTATTTAATTCAGTTTTATGTTTAAAAATTATTTATGTTAGTATTAAAGAATTATGTTATTTATTTTTCTTTTTATTTGGTTAACTTGTGTTTTTTAATGGATTTGCTGCAAAGAGGCTACGAAAAGCAAAAACGCAGAGCATCTCGAATTGTCAATGACCGGGCAATTACCAATCGGCTTGATTCCTTGGCGCTGCGTAGAGATGTTGGGTCCCTCAGTGTTTTCTACCGCATCTATCATGGGGAATGTTCTGAGGAGCTGTTTGGTTTAATTCCAGCCGCTGATTTCCACCTTCGGACATCGTGTCAGATTTTAAGGTATCATGCCCATCATCTTGATGCGTGGCGATCCGAAGACATTTTATACCTCGCACAACACCTTTGTGGAATCCGTTACCGAGGGCGGTATTCCCAAACAATTATGACTTAGGGACCTTCAAAAAAAGAGCGTACTCATCCCTCAAAGGTCGGCAAAGCATCTGTGATACTCCCGGTGTTGCGGATGTCCGTGGGCGGAGGTGATCACTTTCCAACAGCTGACCCACTTGCTTGTTTGCCTCCTCTTTTATAAAAAGAAAAAAAATGATCATTACTCAAAAGACCACTGGTGTTAGAGTACTATGTAGCAACTTGCCCGGGTAGGGGTCTACTGCCTCACATATTCCTGCCGCCATGATAATGTCATGTTCCTGTCCGGAGGGTAGCACAGCTGATACATTTGCAGAATTGGCTTAACACCCCGAACGCAGGACGGCAACGCACATACAACAACTATGGTGTCTTACCATAAAAAAACTTTTTTTTGTGACTTATAAAATGATGATATTTACTTAAAAAATGTATCGCTCAATATTGTTAAGATTTTATTTTTACAACATGTGGTTCAAAAGGCTTGTGTCGATATTTTGCGGTCAAAATCTTAGGCTGCTTGTGACAATCTAAAGGCTATTTTAAGTAGCAGTGTGAAACATTAAAACGGTGATCACTGACGTTAAGTGTAATGAATCGGTAAAGTGATGGTACCAATTCGTGCCAACTGCTGCATAGCACTTCCAGTACGTTAGTGTAGTAATTCATTTAGTGAAATTACTTAATCACCAACATGTCGACGCGCACAAGTGAATAAAGTTTCTTTATGATTCTGACCACCAGAGGGCGATGGGCTCGTTGCATTTTTATGCCTATAAAACTTCCAATGGTTGTAGAGAGTCGAGTCTTGTGATAGATATGTTATAACTTTTGAGGAATACGTTAAACAGCTATGCTCAAACCTATAACATTACCAAAATTGGTAATAGTGCGTTGCCAACCTATGGCGGGATGTTAGGTCCCGATCAAAAGTAAGTTTACCGGCTACCTTAACCTCCGAACCGGAACACATCAAAGACGAACGCTGACGTTATAAAGGCAGAAGTAGTAAAGGTGATGGTAGTTACCATCCGGGAGAGTAGCTGCGAAACTTTACCAACTGATGCAGATGTCGCGTTGTTAGTGACAGCAAGCCTAATCTCGCTTTTTACGAGCTGCCTGGCAAAAAGGAGGATGGTATATTCTGCAAAGGATCCCGGACCACTGACCAACGGGGATCAACTCTATCGAAGCAATAGGGTTGTCATATTTTTTTTTTATTAAACTTATTGAAATATCATCGTAAGTAGTTTAAAAATAATATTAGTACTCAATATCATGGCGTTGCCTAATTCCAATAAAAGACAAATGCGCTCCTGGCTTTCTAAAAAATCATCGTAGCAATAAATAACAAAGTGACCACGCGTGTTGACGTAACGTGGCCTGAATTTCTTACCACCAGGAAATCCATCTGCTTGTTAGCCTTCCAATATCATAAAAGAAACTTCAAAGGGTAAAAAATGGGTGGATGTTTGTTAAAAAAAACCCGAAACAACTAAAATTGTATAGTTTAGGCGGGCATAGACGCGGGCGGAAAATTAATTTTGAGCTGCATAGCAAACAATGCGTGTTTCTTGATAGTGAGAAACACATATTATTTATACTTACCAGAAAAGTTCGATGTTGCGTTGCTAACATCAGGTCCCAGCTTGTTAGCAGTTCCTTGAGTTTAGTAGCTACCTTATACAAATTTTAACGGTAATATGCCTATTACCGTTTAAATTTGTATTTTAGTACCCTAAAGAAATACATAGCACTAAAATTGAAAAAAAGAAAACCCCCCAACCAAAGCTTCATGGAATATACTTAGAAAAAAACCATCTCAATCACCTTAGATAAAATCCGCAACAAAATCGGTCCATCCCTTTCAAAGTTATGATGCTACATATAGACACACACACGCATAGATACCTCAAACTTTTTCAAAATGTAAACCTACAAATTATAATTATAAGTAAGTACATACATTTTGATGATTAATTTAAAATCACTTTCTAAATTATAAAAAATATAGAAGAATCAATTTGTTTGATTGATAGGGGAGCTAAAACAATAATTCCGTCATAAAACTAATCACTACTTTAAATTCAATTTGTAAGTAGGGACGATTACTTTATGCCGTTTAAAATTATTAGCTTTAAACAAATTTGATAAACGTTAAAGTTGAATAGTTTTAAATTTTTAACTTATGTGTTGGTAGTTATAGATTACGTTCGGTAAGTTACGTGTAGAAATCTGACACTTTTGGTCTAAAAATGTGTTTCTCTTAGTTACCGATAGAGGCGCTGTTTAGAGTTTTTATACAAATAATTTACAGAGACGGTAGCGAGTATAGTAATATAAGTATATAGACTACAGGCTCATGCCTAAGCTGTCAAACTGAGTGCAGATGAGAATTCAAAAGTGAGTCCATTTTGGTCACTTATTTTTGTACGGCATTTTTATCATCGATAGAACCATGACAAATAATAAGATAGCGCGTAGTGCCGTAAAAAATGGTGTGCCACAAATCCGGTATTTTTTTGATATTCTAACAATTTCCGGGATAAATTTGTTTAACTGATTCTGTACGGCATCAGTTTTATATTGTTTGAAAAAGCTTCTAATTCAATGATGACAATGCCGTACAAAAATAAATGACGAAAATGGACTCACTCTACCTCCACTTTTAAATTCTCACTAGCACTCACTTGGATAGCTTACAGGTGTCGGCATAGTGCTGATTATTATTATTTTATGCTCTTATATCATCCTAAATACGTCAGCTGGTGGTTCATATGACCAGTCCTATATAGTATTTGATCTGTGATATGACCCATCTATTTTTGGTATGGGCCTGTAGTCTAGTAGTAACGGGAGGCTCCTGGTAAGGGCTCTGACTTTGAAGGACGTTCAAAGCTCAATTGTAAGTTTATTTAGATATATCACAGGATTGCTGCACTATTTACTAATAAATTTTCCCTCACAAATTTGATCAAGATCCGAGTCGTTTTTGTGTTATAAGTAATAGAAATAATCTAAAATTAAAAATATTGAATAGCCTTTGACAAAACCTTTAGATAATGAACTACGAGTATCTAGCCTAAGACAGCTTTCGAACAAAAAATCTGATTTGAAATTGGTCATCCTGTTAAGAAGATAAGACACACACACAAAATATGCGGCGTAATAATCTATGCATGTAAAAGAAAGTTGTGTTAGCTTCACTATTTATAAATCAAGAATGGCTGAACCGATTTGGCTGAAAATTGATAGGGAGATAGCTTTAAACCTGGAAACAAAACATAAGATACTTTTTATCCCGATCGACTGGGAAAAAAAAGTTTTAATTTTTCCCATACAAACTGAACGGTTGAAAAACGGACTCTGCCAAGCAGGTCGGCAGATGGTTTATTCTATACTGAAGACCTGGACCAACACGGTGAAAGCACTGTCGTACTCCTCTAGAGGGTCGCCAGTAGTCTAGTAAATTAGGCCAAACGCCCCGGCCACAGGACAGCAATGCACCTAAAACATCTATGGTGTATATACACTGCACCTTTAGAGGCTGTGTTTACCTCTTACCATCACAGGAGCCGCGTGCTGGTTTGCGGTCTCTTGCCATAAAAAGTGCCAAATACATTAACCTATTATAATACTGTAATCCTATTAATGTTAATATTTGCGAAAATTTGTATGTTTGTTTGTTACTCCTTCACGCAAAAACTACTGAACCGATTTTAATAAAATTTGGCACACACATAGAGGGTAACTTGGATTAACACATAGGATAGTTTTTATGCCGAAAAATTTTATTGTGGACCATTAACCACGTGGGAGACGCTGCGGGCAACAGCTAGTTTAATGTACACATTACCGTGGCGATAAGTAGAAATACGGAAATGCATTATGGTTTTTTGTAGACCAGGGCAAAGAGAATATAATCACTATGTAGACTAGGGGGCTGATTGTGTATCTCAGTTGCCAACTCAAATTGGAAAATTGTACATCAAATAGCTGTTGCCAACTCAAAATGAATTTGGCAACTGAGATGCATAATCAGCCCCAGCACTTTCTTCACCAGTATATCTCCCAGAAATTAGGTATACTTACAAGAAAACCCGGAAATCTATTCCCAAAAACGCTCAATCAAAAAACTATAGAATAACCCTCCGTCACATGTATCTCACTCGCGCAGCATATCAAATTCCACAAGGTTCGTGTAATAAAATCGGACGGTCTCCGTGAGCTTAAACGATTCGCCGTTTTGTCTGAACCCAGCTGCGTAATGACCAGAGTAGAAAAAAATTGTCAGCAAGAAAACTCGAGGGTAGTTGGGTTTATGGGAGCCAGCTGACGCACCCGGCGACTCTCCTAACGGCCTCTGCTTAGCTCGCAAAACCTGCGCCAATTTTATTTATCGAAAATATAAACCGATTTACGGAGGTCTCTCGTAAATCTTGACTGATGATTTGTAGCTTACCGTGTTTAGATGTTACTTGTAATATATTTTATCCCGCATTAGTCCTTTAAGTATAAAATTATTTTTATATTATTGGGAAGTTTTTTAATAGTCAGATTTTTAATAGTCTTTTTAATGTGAGTACTAAACGAGAACTATTGTTTTCTATGCTAATATTATAAAGAGGAAACGTTTCATTTTTTGTTTGTTTGTTTGAAATGAATAGGCTCCGAAACTACTGGACCGATTTCAAAAATTATTTCATCTTTAGAATGCTACATTATTCCTGAGTGACATAGGCTTTGTTTCATCAAAATCGGTGCAGTAGAAGACAAGTTACGCAGGCGAAGCTGCGTGAAAAAGCTAGTTTTTTATTTATATCTTGATTGTTTTTCATCTGACGCTTCTTGAGAAAGCTATAATTTAAGCGACATGAAAAAGTAAGGAGGTTTAATTCGTTGGCAATGTTTCCCGTTTTGGTCCGGGTCCACTGAGAAGAATAGACCTATTGAGACCTATTGATAGAGTGCTGTGCAGCAACTTGCCCAGGTATCCACTACCTTACCTATTTCTGCCGCCATAAATGGCTGTCATGTCCCAGTTTGGAGGGTAGGTTAGCCGGAAGACTTGCTGAATTGGCGTGACATCCAGGAGAGCGACGTACCTAATATCTATGGTGTCTATAACCTACATTATCTCTTACCATCAGGAGAACCACGCGATTTAATACTGTTTTTTCCATATAAAAGTGCCAAACAAACACATTATTATTGTGATTGTTATATTTTGCAAACAGCTTGATAGGTTTCTACTTGCTTATTGGTCTATATACAGAGTTACTTTGAAAGGACCGGCCATGTTTTAATACAAGGGGATAAAGGCTAAAATGGTAATGCATTTTAATATTATTGCCAAATTGTAATATTTACTTTAATAAACATTCATTTTAAGCAGTCCGTAATGATGATTCACGTTATGTCGCACCTAGTACGAGTCATGACGTCACCAATGTGCGATTGCGACTGCGGTCGGTGGGAAACAGTTATATGCTTTGTTTATGTTATATCCACGCATCTTTCATAGATCGAAAATGTTATTGATTCCGAAACGTTTCTCAAAATTTGGCTAGTGCTTTTGATGTAACCCTCTATATTCCCCTAACAAGTAAGCAAAGTAAATTCATAATATTACTATGAATGCAAAAGTCTGTCTGTCTGTTGCTGTTTTACGGCTAAATCGTACAGCCGATTTTCGTACAGAGGTCTATAATAGAGATTGAAAGTTTTTACGAAAATCATAATTATGCTACGCTGATGAAATCGTGGGTAAAAGCTATATGATTATTAATAACAATAGCAATATATTTATGAAATTCTATGTATATTCAAAATAGGTACCTACATAGAATTGTGGGACGTTGTTGATTGTGGGACAATTGTCCCGAGAGTCGTGTCAGTAAACGGTCTTATAGCGAATCGGGGCTAGACGGAAGAAATTCTCACGAAAAGTTGTAACGACACTTTTTGCTGTAAACTGTGCAGCGTCCGCATGTTCCTCTGTCTATCTCTCTCTCTCTCTCTCTCTTATAAAAAGCAAGCCAGATTCTATTTCGCATTGAACAGTGTGGTGTCGCGACGATTATTTTTGATGATTTTTTGTACATAATAAATAATAAATGTAATAAGTCTTTATATATATAATTCTTGTGTTTGTGTGTTTATCACTGTACTCCTTCTAGACGACTGGACCGATGTTGATGAAACTTTTTATGTGTGTTCAAGGGAATTCGAGAATAGTTTAGAATTACAATTTGGTCTTCTGGAAAATGCTTTTTTAATTATTTTTTTAATAATAAATAGTTGTTGATTTTGGAAGACTGCGGTACTGTCGAAGTTAATGTTAAGCGATACGTAGTTTGCTGGGTCGGCTAGTATGTATGTATATGTATGTATATGTATATACTTCGTTCCATCCGGGTGTACCTTGACACCACCCATTTTTTTTTTATTTAAATGTATAAACTTAGAAAATAAGATATAATGACTAATATAATTACAACAAGCTAATAACGTAGTTATAAAACTATCAAAAATATTCACATGAGTTTGGTGCATGTTATGAAGTTTTGGTCCAACCAAATAAGTCCAAATCATATCTTGTCATTGTGCTTTCAAACCAAAGAGTAAAGTAACTGTCCATAAAGGGAAAGAGAAACCTCTTTGCCGATTTTCGAAACCTGTGGAAACTACCGCTATCTGGTGACGGATTCATTAAAATAAATGTGTCAGTGTGAGTGCATATTATAGTTACACTCACACTAAGAAGGATATTTTTTTTTATTTTCGTGGTATTGTAAGGCTACGCGCACACTGGTGATTTAGTTATCACCACAACAGTACATTTTATCTTATTCATGTGAAAAATTTATTTGAATAAGAATGTACTGTAACGGTGATCATCACCAGCACGCATAGCCACACCACATCATCTCAAATTAGTCAAGTCTTTTCATGAAACGATCACATTGATTTTTCGTACATTTATGTTACATATTACAAAAGGAATTAAATAAACATGAAGTTTTTTTTTCTTGTGTAATATGTAAGTAAAATGAAAAAGTTAAAAATTTTAAACTAATGCAGTGTGCTTTTAAAAAAAATAATGAAATAAAACATAAAAGCATGTGATGAAGTTTTAATTTATTACAAATTTACATTAAACATCGTTTATTTCTCAGGTAAATTCTACTGTTTTTCCTGACATACAATTTTGTTTGCATTTAAAATCAATTTATATAAA
>NJDC01001827.1:51209-69606 GCA_002245475.1 Calephelis virginiensis | reverse complement strand
ATCAGGTCACGTGTCCTGACGCGAGTTTAGAAGTTTTTACCCATTCCAAAAAAAGTGAGCAACGCCGCTGCAGAAGTTTTCACTTCAAAAATCCCTTCGGCTTATGTGTTAACTGTATTGTAATACATTTTTTATGTCTTACAAGACAGTGATATAAAAAATGTAAGTTTCGACGAAACTGATGAATAAATGTTTGGTTACTTCACTAAGTGAAAGCCTAATAGTAGTTTAAATTATGCGCTTCAGCTTTACACTTTTTATTCTTTTTACACTTGATACTTTTATTTTTAAATTGGCTGACCCAATCTAAATCTAAGCGAAATGATGATAGGTGTGTAATAACAACTCTATATGGATATCTTTAAAATACATTCGGATTGCCGAAGCTTGGCAACTACAGCTGAAGCGCATAATTTAAATAGTACTACTGTAAGTAAGCACACTAATGGGGGCAGTTAGCTTTTTCATATTGACATTAATAAATAAGTTTTGCATGATTTAATGCTCAAATTTGAATAACAAATTAATTACTGCGTAGGACCGGTGATGTTGCGGTGCCGGGCCATTGACCTCAAGGATGAAAAAAAGTTTTACAAATTCGGACAATCAAGGTCAGTTTTCTGTATAATAGAGAAAAACCTAGATTATATTGTTTCGATTATGGTTTTTATCGTATGAGTATCTTACACTGGTAGAGGTGAGGTAATATTTTTTATTAAAATTAACCAGACTCTCCAACCAACCAGGTCTCGGGTTCGATTTTCGCGTCAGGCAACAAAAAAAAATTATATTACATTGCCAGGGTTTGGATATGGGCCCGGTTGGCGATAGGCTTGCCACCTATCACATTACGGGACATAGTGTCTTTGGCTAATCGTGGATGCCTTGGTCGTGCCTCTGTCCACCCTTTCGGGAATATGGGCGTGAAAATACTTTTTTTCAGTAATCGCTTTATTTGACAAACATTGTACACGGTTCTTCAAAATTGTATTAAACTACTCTTGTTCTTCTCTTCTTTTGCCATCCACGCTTTGTATACGTTTAGAGGGTTAAAGTAAAATGTAATTGCTCCTCTATTCGGCAGCTGCCTCTTTCTACTTGGAACTCATGCGGGTAATAACTGCATAATAAAATCTGTTTGTTTAGTAGTTCTCACCTAAAGAATAATGTTTTAACTTGGTTTATATCTGTTTAGATCTATGAAATATGAAGACATTAAAATTAAAGTAGAAAAGTTGTCCCCTTCAATGGCGCCGCATTTCTTTCGTGACTGCAGCAATAACCATTATATTTTATTGTAGGTTAAGGTGATAACTATAAACTTTACCGCAATAGGTTGTTAGTCAATGTCCTTATAACCTTCAAATAAAGGTAACTATAGCAGTACTGTTTAAATTATGCGCTTCGTCTATATTTGTCAAGCTTCGGAAATCCGAATGTATTTTAAAGAAATCTTTATCGAGTTCTTATTACATAATTAATCATTACGCTCAAATTTAGATTAGGTCAGTCCATTTAAAAATAAAAGTATAAAGTGTAAAAAGAGTAAAAAATGTAAAGCCAAAGCGCATAATTTAAATAGAATTACTATACTTTGTGTCGCCTCTGTGGTCTAGTGGTTCAGTATTGGCGTTGACTACATGAGATCCAGATTTCAATTTTCTCAAAACGTGTTTTTAAATTTTCTTATAAAAACTTTGTGATATGTTTTCCGCCAAACCCGTTATATGTATATTTAGTTTACTGTGGAAGACATGGTTGAAACTCTGCCTACCTTTTTATGTATGAGGTAAGAGACAACTATGGCCTTTAGACACCAATGCTAGAGGTGTGTTGCTTTCCTAAAGCCAAGATGGAACCTATTGTTTGCACAAAATCAGGAAGCATATCAGCCACGAATGTTTTTAAAATATAACTTACGGCCTTCTTTTTTAATATAAAAAATAATTGCTAAATGAGTTAGTAAAACGCATAACTTCCGAGCGATTGAAACAATTTGGAAAATTCATTTTTGGTGTGTTAGTTGTTGTCAGAAGAATGTTCTCATGAAAAGAAAAACTGCGAAAATTGCAGCGAAAATGGGAACAGCAATACTTTACTTTTTCTCATACAAACTGAACGGGTGGAACGAAGTTCGCCGAGACAGCTAGTTGAGTATAAATACTTTTGTAGTTCCTAAATAAATTTCCGGTTTACTTGACTGATTGCGAAATCATAAAATGAAAAGGTGTCATAAATTCGTCTTCGGTTAAAGTAAACCGGAAATTTGTTCAATTTGTATAAAAATGGTTGTTTTCCACGTTTTTACAATTCAGAAATTTCCAACAATTTTTGTGTAATTAATAATTGGTAACACTATCAATAATTTTATTATTTAATTTTATAGATATTGCAATTTTCGTAAAAACTACATTAATAGGAACTATATTAATTATGTAAGTATGAAAACAAAACCAGAAATTCCGAACACAATAATTATCCCACGTTTTTATGGCATAACTGTGATTGTTACGTAATAATTAGAATTTTCTTTTTTTACAGGCTTAGAACAGGCAAAAATATCTAGGCAATAAATAATAAGAGGTGTTTTAAAGCTGTTAAAGCATCATAAATAAAACTATACAAATACACGACAAATGATATTTAACTTAAAAAAGTATCTTCAGGTCCACATCCCCGAAGAGGTAGGCAGTGTGATAGGTGGCAAGCCTATCGCCAACCGGGCACATATCCAATCCCGAGCAACAGTTTTTTTTTGTTAGAAAATTGGGAAAACCCAATTTTCTTTTCGTTGCCCGACCCCGGAATCGAACCCGGGACCTCATGCAGTCAAGTCCAACAACTGAACCGCTAGACCGCTAGTTATTAGTATTAGTAGGTATTTTTGGCTTATATAAAAAAAATAAACCAATTTATTTAAAATATTTAACTAATTAATTACTAACTGATATTTAAACATTTTACATTCCGACTGATACAGAGTGCTCTACGTTTACGCATGTCTCTTACGAGAGGAAACAGATTATCTTTTTACACTATTAAAAAACTTAATTACTATTATTACACTATTAAAATTTGTTTTTTCTAATTACCATATTATTCTAAATATACTATTCCAAATCTTTACTAAAACAAAAATGTTGCCTAGGATTGGATACATGCCCGGTTGGCAATAGACTTGCCAATCACACTGTGGGACTTAGTGTCTTCGGCTAGTTGTGGTGTGTCCTGGTTGTTGCCTCTGCCAACCTCTTCGGGGATATGGGCGTGAAGATTGAACGTTGAATTGAAACAGTCTTTTTTATCTTTAGTTTCGAAGCCCTGATGATGCTGTAAAAGGTGAAACCGGTTGGCTAGAAAGTAACAAAAAGTGTTAAATAAAGTATATTATGGAGAAGTAAAAGTGATAACTACAAACAAAAGTGTGTATACAATGGAATTCCACCAAGTGCCGACGATAGTAAGTATAGATTCTATGCCTGTCGCCTTAATGACAATGTTTCCTTTAGTTCCGGTGTTTAGGGTAGGATTAAACTTGCACATTTGGCCTAGCACCCCAACCACAGGACAGCGAGGCAACTACAAAAGAATATGGTATCTTCAGTCTAGTCTTACCATCAGGAGAGCTAATAGCTTGTCTGATGTATTTTGCCAGGAATATAAATAAAAAATAATGGAAGTGTTTAACCATGGTACAGAGTGTCTCCCATATCTTAATCTGACGTGCCTGAGTTACCACAAAAAAAACACTCTTGGGCTCTCCTATATGTGACCTGTATCACTTATCATGTATATACGTATGTTATAAAATATGTTATCTATTAAACTTCTCATGACCTTAATAAAAAACCCAAGAAAATCCGTCTCAGCTCCTTGTCAATTGTCTACTGTCTTAGGTACGTAAATAGATTGAAGATTTTTTACAACTACAGGCAAATCTATATATTAATACGTGATGCCAAAACATTGGACCCCTTTTTACGAAAATTGCACGGACGCAGGGGCATAAAATTTGGCACACTTATAGTTTATGTGTAGGAGAAGTGCAGAACGCTAATATTTTTCAATAATAATGCTTCTAAAGTACATTATCAATAAATAAAACATAGCCCACACTACCATGCATTTGACACACAGAAACAAATATATTGATGGTAACGATAAAAGATCACAGATGGCGCACCATACAGTTTAGAAACAAAGTAGGAATTTGAGAAATAAATATGGCGTTCTCATCAACAAGATATTAAAATTTATTAAAGTGTGTGTGTGCGTGTGTGTGTGTGTGTAAAAATGTTAGATCGCGGTATTTGTGCATAAAAATATTCTTATGCTCATCAAGCCGTTAACATGAATTATTATCTATACCATAGTTGATATGGCAGCGAGACGCAAGCGACATCATCGCTTCGGCAAAGTCCGGTTTTGGAGTTCGTGTGCGACGATCGTCGAGACATGCCCGACGAGAACACACTTCTATATCGACCGCCGCGCGAACAACAAGTCCGGGTACTGTCTTACATCTCGTGTTACATAATGTTAATCGTTAACCTACCTTCGTATTGAGTATGTATCTAAGTAACTGAAACCGTTGTAGTAAATATTGTGTAAAGATATTTGGTTTTCTGCTCGCTACCCACACCTAGCCCACAAAGCATGTAGTCTGGGGAAGAAGACTACTCTGATTGGTAACCTGTACAAATATTTATTATACAGTTTTTGTCTGCCTGTCTGTCTGCTTGTCTATCTGTCTATTTATCTGTACATCTGCCTGTTCGTTTCAGCTAATCTCTGAAAGCTAGAACGATGTTGATTGGACACTCACTGGCAGCGAGTGTATTGCAGAGTAAGTAAAATTATCAATCTACTTTTATTCATTTTATTTAATAACTTTTTTTACGTTCCAATTGCATGATGTATATAATAAAATAATATTCTTTATAAAATCTGCCATTTTGTTTTTATACTAGCTTTGGTTGCGGCTTCGCCCGCGCATGTTTAAAACAATAACTGGTTGTGAGATCGGGATCAAAAGTTGCCTATATGCTAATCCAGGTCACAATCTATCTGTGTTCCGAATTTCATACAAATCCGTTAAGCCATTCGAGCGTGAAAGAGTAACAAACATCCAGACATACATACTTGCACACTTTCGCATTTATAATATTAGTATGATTAGTAACTCCATTAATATCTTATCTTATACCTTTAAATGAGCAATTCTTTTATATACATACATATCTTCACGCCAAGTCCCTTACGGGGTAGGCAGAGAGTATCGAGTGCCAGACCTCACGATCCTGACAAACCTGTCTTGCTTCCTTCACATTCATAACCCTTTTCATAGAAACACGCCGGTTTCGGAGACTCTTGACACCACCCTCCGATAATATCCGATTGATCTGATTGTGAAATGTCAGCCTTGGTCTCCCCGGGTACCTACATCCATCCACATTCGCATTGTATATCTGCTTTGTCAATCTTTCATCTGTCATTCTTTCCACATGACCGAACCAGCGGAGCATGCCCTGTCACATTTTAACATCAACACTTTCTTTCAATCCCACTCTTTCTCGGATCTCACTGTTACGAATGCGGTCAGCGAGCGTTACACCACAGATTTTCCGTAGTGCTCTCATTTCGACCGCATTTATCCTACTTTCATGCTCTTTCTGACATACCCAACTCTCGCTTCCGTACAATAACGTTGGAATAAGCACAGAATTATGCAAAGCGAGTCTAGCTTTTTGACTTAAAACCTCACTTTGGAATAAATTAATTAATTAATTAAAATAAATTCTTTTATATATATAGTTGGAATCTCAGAATCGGCTCCAACGATTTTAATGAAATATAGTATATAGCGGGTTTTGGGGGCAATAAATCGATCTAGCTAGGAACCAATTAAAAAAATACCGAACAAAGCTCAGCCATCCAGATATTGCTTGATAGTATATCGCTATTAGTGACATGAAAGAAAAACTTTAAGCATTTCCAAATTTTGTATTCACTAAACATAGCACTAAAACCTTGGATGTTTAACCTCAGAACATTACAATGAAGTCCAGATTCTTTAATGAATCACACAGATGTCCTTCCTAATATTTTGCTGAGACATCGAAGACCGAAGACTGAAACTATATTTTGAAAACGATACAAGGCTAAAATTTGTCTTTTAAGTATAAAAAGGCGTGTGTGAGCAATGGGGATTTAATTACGTTAACATATTAGTATTGAATGAATAAATACAATCAAATAGAAATCAGATTTTACCAAAAGAAAAAAGTATCTTTAGCTATCCTCGAAGAGGTAGGCAGAGTTGCAACTGGGACACTCACGACTAGCCTAAGATACTGCTACTTAGACTTACTTTGTCTCCTACAATGTGATAGATGGCAAACCTATTAACTGGACACTTATTTAAACCCGGGCAAGGTTATTTTAATTAAAAAAAAGTACCTTTACGCCCATATCCCCGAAGACAAAAAGATGCTAAGTCCCACAATGTGATAGGTGGCAAATCTATCACCAACCGGGCACCAGTCCTGTCTCAAGCAACATTTTTTTAATTAGAAAATTGGAAAAACTCAATTTTCTTTTTGTTGCCCGACCCGGAATTCGAACCCCGGACCTCGTGCAGTCAAATCCAACAACTGAACCGCTTGACCACACAGGCAACCTATTTTTTTTATTTAATTATTTTTTGTATTTTTATTAGAAAATTGAAAAAAAAACACATTAACTTTTTATTGCCTGACCGGGGCATCGAACCTAGGAACTCATAGTCATGTATGATACCGGACCGCTAGAGCAAAGAAAAATCCAAAAAAATATTAAAAATAATTTATACGCAACAAAACTGCAAAAAAAAGAAAAAGTCAACATAATATAACACGTTTGATGGCGACTTTATCAGAAAAGAAAAAAGAAGAAAATAAAAAGAGTAGAATAGTTTCAGTCAAATTTTAACATAGGGGAGTAAAGGTTTAAATAACCAAATTATTGCCAAATTGCAATACTTTTACAAACATTAATTGAAAACAGTCCGCCAAAATGCTTTACTTGTTGTCACTCTATGTCGTACTTAGTACGAGTTATGACATCACCAGCCTGCGAATGCGACTGCAGACGATGAGAACCAGTTTCATTCCTTGTTTTCGTAATAATTCGCATTTTGTATTTTAAGTAGAATAATAATATATGTTACATTATTTTTTTTATATTTTTAATTACTTCATAGATTGAAAAATTATCGATTTCGAAACGTTTCTGAAACTTGGCTGATTTACTTTAAATGTCAGCCTGTATATATCGTCCTTCGGGGAGGTTAATTTTAAAAGAAAAATAGCCTACATTTGACCCCAGATCTTAGGCTGTATGCATGTTAAATTTCATCGAAATTGGTTTAGCCGTAAAAGAGCAACAGACAGATATATAGAAGACAGACTATAGTATTAATAATATTAGTATGGATATATTGTTTGTTGAATTGTTTTTCTACTCGTATCATCCATGTGACAGCATTACGTCTACAAATCGTGACAGGGTACGGCTGGTTATTAATACAACCATTACTCAGCTTATCTGCGGTCTTTTAGTAACAATGGATTTTGCATAACAGTAAACGAATTACAATGATTCACTATTAGCAGTAAGCCAAACAATAACTTACTAACATAGTGGTTAGTTCTGTAATAATACATACACATACATACATACATACATACATACATACATATCTTCATGCCAAGATCTATACGAGTAGGCAGTGAGGATCAAGTGCCAGACCTCACGATCCCGACAAACCTGTCTGGCTTCCTTTCCCAAGATTGACCTTTTCATACAAATACGCCGGTTTCGAAGACTAACGGCAAATGTTAATAGTGTATCTCTAAGGATGGATTTCAAGCAATCTAGATAGCTGCTCATCCGCCGGCCTATCCTTTACCTAATTGCCATATTTATCCTGTTCACAGATATGTTATTTGCAAGCGAATACATAAAAATGGATCAAAATATCAATCTTGGACAGCAAGTTTTGGATTAGGATTGATTATTAATATTGGCCGTAAGTGTAATAATAAGCGCGTCCAGTGATTAAGTTTAGTAGTGGTTAAGGTGACGTCACCAAGTAAACTTTAATTCAATATTAAAATGATTTAAAATTCAAACACAATCCATAGTCTAATATTATAAGTGCGAAAGGCTGTCTATCTGCCTGTTGTTCTTTCACGGCTAAACCGACAGATCCAAGTTCAAACATACGCTATTTTTATGAAAATCGTAATTGACAAAATCGCGGGTGAACAGCTAGTTTTTAATAATTTTAAATAAATTATTTTATAGATGACTAAACAATTTAAAAAGGCTATATATATAAATTAATGCCACTGTTCGTTATAATTTTATAACTCAAGAACGGGCTTACCTATCTAAACCAAATGTTGAGGCATTGTTCGAACAATTTAGTAGATAGTTTATGTGAAGTTTGCATAAAATCGGTCCAACGGTTCTTCATTTGTCACACTTTTTGATATAAATGATTTTTGATATAGATGCACAAAAAGTCTAATATCCTGATCCAGGACAGTGACGTGTATGTTGCTTCCATAAAGTCTATCGACCTATATTCTATAGGGTCTATAGGTCAACAGGAGAGAAGTGTGCTTCTTCGCTAGTTTATATCATGAAAATGATATGAAAAAAAGGATGAACTTCTAAATACTTGATGAAAAGATGTTTAAGTACATGATGACCATTACGTTCCAATGATGAATTGAAACTCCGGATTTCAAGATATTTGGTCACTTGGCACTAACCGTCGTATTAATAAACATTGACTAAAATACGCCAAGGTTCAACCAAGTATTATAGTTTTTATTACATTGAGATACAGGCTAAGATAATAACTAAGATAATTGAGATAAGGCTATACATCAAATACTACTTTACTTCTACCTTAGGCTATGTTTTTTAATGAAGCGTTTTGTGCTGTTAAATCTGTAATTTCTAAACTATAAACTTCTTGAGAATACAGTGCAATGCTATTCATAACATTATTCTTTTTTTAAATTTTGTGGGATGTGCTGTATATAGCTTATTCTTAAATTAATTTTATTATAATTGATATTTTACGTATCATATTTCTCTTTTGCGTATTAAGAGGGCCCTTCCCGGCATCAACGCGCTTGCGTTGAAAAACTTGTTGTTTCATCCAGCGCAATGTAATAAAAAGAAGCTTAGCGAAAAAAGAGAGATAGTGTCAGCGAGCTCGGTTCGCATTCGGTAACTTTTAAAAAAGTGAGAACGCGATAACATTGAACGAAAAATAGTGTAAATAAATTTCATAAAACATGTTCCAAGAAATACGTGTTTTTCGGAAATACTTACAAGTTCGTGAAATAAATGTTTGTCATTTAAAACTTGTATTACATTTGCAAAGTTTTTATGAAAATATTTTCTTTAGTTTTACTATTAATGAGTTCATTATAAACGGCCTAAGTTCAGGCAAAAAAGTAAAAAAAGGCAGATTTTCGGAGGTTTATAGTGAATTGGTTTCGCCAAATTCAGTTTTTTTGTTACCATAGAAACATAGGTATACTGCAAAAAATAACAATTAGTTAAAAAATTTCAAAGAACGATCTGTTACAAAGCCATAATCACGTACGAGCGTTTATATTATAAAAAAAGCCAGGTTGGCCGCTCTTAAGAGCGCCATCTTGCAACAATTCTTTGATTATATCTCCTTAACATAAGGTTTACATACATATCTTCACGCCAAGTCCCTTACGAGGTAGGCAGAGAGTATCGAGTGCCATACCTCACGATCCTGACAAACCTGTCTTGCTTCCTTAACATTCATAACCCTTTTCATACAAACACGCCGGTTTCGGAGACTCTTGACACCACCCTTAGATAATATTCGACTGATCTGATCGTGAAATGTCAGCCTTGATCTCCCCGGGTACCTACATCCATCCACATTCGCATTGTATATCTGCTTTGTCAATCTTTCATCTGTCATTCTTTCCACATGACCGAACCAGCGGAGCATGCTCTTTCGCATTTTAACACCAACACTTTCTTTCAATCCCACTCTTTCTCGGATTCTGTTATGAATGCGGTCAGCGAGCGTTACTCCACAGATTTTCCGTAGTGCTCTCATTTCGACCGCATTTATCCTACTTTCATGCTCTTTCTGACATACCCAACTTTCACTTCCATACAATAACGTTGGAATAAGCACAGAATTATTCAAAGCGAGTCTAGCTTTTTGACTCAAAACCTCGCTTTGGAATAGCTTACCCAACGCTCCATTCACACTATTCCCTGCACTCACTCTCCTCTCAACATAAGGTTTCTGGAAGATATTGCTGTGTTGGCGATAAAATCGTCATTAAGTATCACTTAAGATTTTAAGATTTTTTAAGTGTATTTTTTGTATTTTGGTGCACAATAAAGAGTTATTATAATCTATTCTATTAGATAGTAAATACAACAAAATTTAAAAAAGAGTGGACGAATACGGACTGTGTGTTAATGAATTATTGACAAATTCATACATTGACTTTTATCATATATGGTCGATGCTTTTATCCGTCCGTTATATCTCTTACACGTTAGCATATTTAGTTAAAGCGGGATAGAATAATTTGTAACCATTGTCAGAACATCAACTACCTACCTGTCAAATTTGGTTACGATAAGTTTAGTAGATTTAGCTTGAATCGTGGTCGGGTATTCTACGTAATGTTGACAGTAAAATAACCAAAATATAAGCGGTTATCAACATTGGTTCATCAACCGCTTTGTTCAAAGGTCTTTGATACATTTGACCTGAATAAGATGATTCAGCAAAAACGATGCAATAAAACACTTTTTGAATCAACAGTATTAACGCTCTTCTCTGTTATTAACGCTCCGGAGTCGGATTTTGGCTTCATGAAGTCCAAGGTTCGATTTCCAAGTTGGGCAACAAAAAAATGGGAAAATGTGTATTTTCTAATCAAAAACACGTTGAACTTGATCAAATATGTGCTAGGTAGATAATGCTTGCCACATATCACATTGTGGGACTTTTTGTCTTCGGCTAATCGTGGGTGCCCCTGGTTGTTCCTCTGCCTACCTCTTCGGGTATATACGTGTTATTATTATTATTATTAATTTTATTATTATAAATAACAATGACAATAAGTATTACAATATTCTCATTGTTATTTTGTAAGTTTGGAAAGAAGAATTAGGGAATGAAAATTGAGATATTTTATAACATCGCAACATTGTCGTCTCTGTGGTCTAGCGCTCTAGTATCGTACTGAAATTCATAAAGTTCCGGGTTTGATCACCAAGGATTTTATCCGGGATTATCCGTTCTCAAAGGTCTAGTTTTCGGTATTTGAGATCCGGCATATTTGGGACGAATACTACGCTTAATTTGTTGACCAATTGCTACGAGTATCAAACTATTCAATTTACAACGCAATATCTATATATTTATATTAAAAACGTTGCTTCAGTGCAAAAGCAATTTTCAATTTCTCTTAAAATAAAAATATAACCTATATCTAATTTCCACTATAAATGTACACCCATTTTATCACAGATAAGTAAGATTTTATTTTAGATTACTCTGTTCTCAACTCCAGCCTGAACGGTTTGAAGCAGGTTACAACATATGGTATTGTGATTCATCCTGATACCGCAAGTAATATTGGGTACATTACAAAAAAAATCGAATTTTGGACGCCATATTGTGTTTCCAAGTTTAAGTAACCATTCTATAAATATTTTTTGAAGTGGAAACTTATTTAGCGGCGTTGTGCACTTTTTTTGGAATGAGTAAAAACTTCTAAACCCGCATCACGACACGAGACCTGATCGAAAATTCGTAAGACGGCGCAGTGCGCTTGCGCGAATGTTGTGTTGTACGATAGCGCAATAAACGAATATTGTATTATACCACATAAACTACAGTACTTTGATACTGATAATTAAACCAATTCGTACAAAATTATTTTCTTACCATTCCAAAATATCAAAAAAGCACTACGTTAATATTCAAGTTTTTACTTCTGCCGGCACTCCCGGAATGCAACCGTCGTTTTTTTATTAGATAGGTAAGGACGCATACCTGTCTCCTGATGGTAAGAGACAACCATGTGCAAGTATAAAGGCTACCTCCGAACCGAAAAATTAACTACTCATTATACTCGTAGCAGCATAAATAGGTAAGGCAGTGGAACTCTATCCGGATAAGTTGCTGATGCTGCTATGCTACTACTTGCTATTTTTGTTTATATTTATTATATATGGTAATTAGTTGATATATATATGTGTAGTATTATGTGTATGTATAGTATTTCGTATTTTAGTATTTTTGTTGGCACTGTCATTACAACCAGTGCTCACCTCTTACGAGCTGTCTGGCAAGGAGGTCAGAGGCGGATGGTCTATTCAAATGAGATTAGTTATAAACATTGTTAGTAATTTTGTTGAATACTCGGTAAACAAATTTTGATTTATCGCTATCCTCTTTCAACGATAAGTAATAGAAAGAGACAAAACATGTTTAGTGCTGTCAGTTCAGTTAGTAAGTAACATATCTACAGACGTTTAATGTTCCTTGAAAAACTTTAATTATAAACGTCACGAAGTGACACGTCCGGACTAATCTGACATGTCTCAAATGTTTCATCTCTTTTCTTTTCGTTTCATTGAAAAAAGATAGCACAAATTTAAAATAAATTTAGTTTGTCCTCAACAGCTACTAACATTAACTAAGTTATTGAATTAAAGTAATTAGGTTTTATAAGTTCTTTAAAAGTTTGAGCTCAGTTAAAGTGTAAAAACTACTCATTTTTTTTCATCTAGATAAACAAAAGATTCTAAGTGAGGTAAATGAAAAATATATGTGACCGCCTCTTAATCATGATCTGCCTCGGAGTAATAGCGTAATAAATGTACAAAAAAATGCAGAGGAATTAATAACCTTCTCTTTTTCGAGTCCGTTAAAAAGAGATAGCAATATATTGTCTGGTTATGCGCAATCAGGTTCTTTGTTTTTTATTCATTTACCCCTTAAGCGTTTATCGGCTACAAAAACGCAGATATTGACACCGCCACATATCTTTCTTTATGCAGGTACTTGTTTTTAAATATTTGCTTGTTCTCAAACCTTTAAATGTTTCTGATTTATTTCCTGTCAGACATGTTTAAGACACTTATAGCTAGTTTTGGTCGATGTAAATTATTTAAATATTTTTACCAAACCTGAACCCTAGAATAAGAAGGCAGAGGTACAATCAAAACACCCACGAGGAGTCGAACATGCTTATTCTTGTATTATACACAATATATTATACACAATCGGATATTATCCGAGGGTGGTGCCAAGAGTCTCCGAAACCGGCGTATTTGTATGAAAAGGGTAATGAATGTGAAGGAAGCTAGACAGGTTTTTCAGGATCGTGAGGACTGGCACTCGATACTCTCTGCCTACCCCATAAGGGAATTGGCGTGAAGATATGTATATGTATGTAAGGCTATCACCAACTGGGTACTTGCCCAATTTCGGGCAACATCGTTTTTTGTTAGATTAAAAATCATATTTAGAGTTTACCTACTTGGAAATCGAACTCAAGACCTAAGTAAGTGTATCTTCACGCTCATGTCCCCGAAGGGGTAGGCAGAGGCACAACCAGGGTACCCACGACTAGCCGAAGACACTAAGTCCCACAATGTGATAGGTGGTAAGCCTATCGCCAACCGGACACATATCCAATCCTGAGCAACATTTATTTTAATAGAAAATTGGAGAAATTGTAAATACCACATTTTCTTTTTATTTAAATTAGTCATTAAAAAAAGTGCATTGTAGATATGGTTTTATTCGAAAATAAGACCGCCTCTTATATACTACAAACTGCAAAATTATGTGGCTGATATGGGTATTTATAAATTCGAAAGTCGACCTTAGACGATCTAACGGCAAAACCGTTTAACCGATTTTTATATATATTGGAATACATATAGCTTAATACTGGAATTTAAAGAGATATTATCAATCAATACTGAAAGGACTATACTAAAGGATTAAAGTTTGTATAAAATGTATTCATCTTCTTCCATTTACAAATTTTTTTATTAAGAAAATGAACCTATTCAGGTATTTAAATAAGACTGAGAAAGAAATAAATAATAAAAAAGGGAATAGACGCCCATAACATACTTTCAATTAAACCTTCCAAAGGTTTTACTTAACACGATAAGGGCGGGATATACGCCTTATTGATGAAATTGGGTTAGAATCAAAATAAATTAATCAAAATGGATACTTAAAAAATATATAGTATATGGTTTCCTTAGTGATAAGACAGAGTACACGCACGTCTTCTCATGACGGTAAGATACTACCTACCATACATGGTATACATACCATACATATACCATACATGTGGCCTACCGACCATAAATATCTTAGTAGCGACGCAATCCTGTGCCAGTGTAATTAGGCCTATTTTGCAAGTCTTCCTGCTATACTATCTTTCGAATGACAAAACACTTAATGATATTGGAAGGCAAACAAGCAGACGGATTTCCTGATTTTAAGAAATTCACGCCGCCTAGAGACACCAAAGGTGGTAATGGTGCGTTGCCAACCTGAGGCCGGGATATTAGGCTTCGAGCAAAAGTAAGTTAACAGGCTACCTTACACTCCAAAGCGGAACACGTCATGACGTCATGGCGGCAGGAATGGGTAAGGCGGTGATACCAAACCGGGCGAGTCGCTGCTAAACTCTAACACCTAGTCAAACGTCACGGTGTTAGTGAAGGAAGGCAGATGGTCTATTCTACAAAGGAGTTCGGACCAACAGGAACATATAAGGGGGGAATCCTTATCCGGTCAAGTACTGCTTGTAGTACCGCTGGCAGAGTGCTACGACCAGTGGTATTATTGGTAATTACTCACTTAAACGATTTTGTTTGTTGCTGTTGTCGCAAGAAATTTTTTTGATAAAATTAACATAGCGCGGATTTTATCCGACCAGCGCATCGGTTTTCTACTTTCATTCTGAATCTTCCTGGTTATGACTAGCTTTTCCAGGTGCCATTTTTCTGTAGTACTCGAGTACTCGCATGAGGGCAGATAGATTAGTGGTTATAGGCCTAGTGGTTACATTGTAACAGGGTTATATTTAAATATCCGGGGTTAACATAAGCTTCTTTTTATATTATAATAGCTGTCACTGGAAAGCAAAATGCTTTTTTACGAGGTAGTAATCACACGCAGACGTGATCATGATATAAGAGTATGATAAAATTAGCTCCAAATATTTTTTATAAAATATTTTCAAATAAACACTAATATGTGTACTAATTCTCACATAAGTACTTAAAAAAACAAGTTTTTTTGCAAGTTAGTTGCATATTTTATCAAAAATGTACTCTAATTGTATAATAATAAGAAATAAAATCGATAGCACCATAACTTCTGAATTGTTTAGAAAACATTAAAAGTCAACAAATTGACGTCATCATTTAAGATATTGAACTCATCCACTTTTGTTGTCCAGATTGAACCGCATGGTCAAGTGTGTAATTATCTACTATCATAAGGTTTTTCCAAAAAAAGGTGCCTAAATTAGTATCTATTATAGGTACGTATAATAATTCCAGACTTCAATAATAGAGAGGCGGTTGACTTCCTCGTACCAATTACATACAGCACCAATGTTAATTCCAGCATTGTGGCTAAATTGCACACTGTGATGTTTGCAAGATATGACTAAATTGCCCAAAGAGTTGAAACAAAAAAGTTGAAGACTAGAAACAGTTGAAAGGAGTTGAAACTTGCTACAAAATTAATGTAATAAAAAAAATGTTTTAGTTATTTAAATTCGGGACTGAGCTACCAAAGCATCATACGAGGTTTCTTGCTTATAGAACTTATTCATAAACGAAAAGGTAATGACACTAAAGTAATGTTTTTGTTGTTTAACTCCTACAAAACATATCTGTAATGTAGCGAAGAACCATCTCGATCACGTTAACTTTTAAACGAAATATCTGCATTGATATCAGGTTGTCAAAAATTTTAGTTTTTAAATAAAACGTTTTAAATATTTTTACATATTTATTAAAAAAAGCGTTTCTTATTTCAGCAGTACCCCTTACTATATTTCACAGCGCAATATAGTGGCTATAATTAGGTCAGTTTGTGGATATCTTGTTCCCTGTCACATTTATTTTTATTTTAATATGTTGCTATTTCATTCTTGAGAAACAGTTGGCACATGTCTAAGTAAATTATTCCTATACACGTTTTTCGATTTTCTTAATATGTGCCTTGTCTATAAAATATATCTCAATGGTTTTAATGCGATCGACGTATAATTTTAGTAAGATTGTAATGGGTCCTGATTAATTAAATTTTAAACTTCCTTTCAATTTCGGCATTCCTTTCAGAATAAAATTCCTTTTCATTTGAAATTAGGAATAAAAATATTCGGACTGGGCTGATATGTTTGTGGATTTCTTCTTAAGGCATCGTACTGTTGCCAATTCAAATACCAAAATGGTTGGTTATCTATTGGCATTGCATTAAACCTGTTAACCAATCCTCTATCACCTCTAGCTTCTATGGGAAAAGGTTCATCTTCTCCAAATCTATTCGAAAGTAGATTGGTTTCTGTCTCTGGATATCCAATTGGTCGAAAACCAGCATAAAATGGTCGTTGAGCATCAACTAATGTTAATGCAACAAATATCAGTACCATTTTGTAGACAGCCATTTTTCTGTAAAAAAAGGAAAAAGTTTTAGAAAACTGTACGTACCTAGTAAAATTCTAGTAATTTCGTAAGGTACCACGTCACGTCATAATATTCCTACGTACACTACCTAGGTTCGATAATTATTTTTCCGAAAGATAGCTAATGATTTCTAAATGGTACCACATAAATTTTATCAACATCTGACCAGCAGTTTTATACTAAATAATGCATTCATTTTATGTTTAAATAAATCAGCAGTAAACTACTAGTCGAATCATAACAAAATTAGTATGGGAACACCCCGAAATCATTTTTTTTTAAGGAATCATCATAATTGGTAGTATATTGAAGATGTAGTTGCGTACAAAACTTGAAAAAAAAGTTGTCACAGTCGAGATAAAAAACTCCTCCTTTTTGGAGTTGGTTAAAAATTGTCATAACCGGGATCGGGTTTCGATTTCAGACAGGAGCAGATGTTTGGGTGATGAACGTAAGCCAGGAATATCTGAGTGTTTGTTTTCATGATTATAAACCATCCACAATTCACAACTCGATGTTTGCTTTTAGTTTGGTGTAATTTTTATAATATTTTGTAAAAATTTTAAAGCTATGGATCTTAATTTTTTTAAGATGAGATGGCCAACAACAGGAAAGCAGATAATGGTTGATATAATCGAATATTAGTTTAAGAATTCATTTACGTAATTTAAATACAAACTGCAGTCGATAGACCCATCTTTCAAAAATTATGATGCCAAGAGTGGGTGTGGATGTGTGACACACACACCCACTTATACAAATGAAGACATACACACAAACTTATAACACCCATATTTTTCCGTTGAGTGTTAAAATAATTGATATTTGCCGTTTTCCTGATATATGGTAGCAGTATGTCTTGTGCTAGATAAGTAATTCCAATTGGCAGTAAGCAAAAAAAAACATGTACTTATTTGAGTCTCGAAAGTTGCATGTTTGGATAAAAAGAGTATCATCCAAATAACGAGTATGGTGGAATATAAGAATGTCAGTAGGTAGATATTGAATCTTTTGCATTTGATACCTACTCTCTGATTACCATACAAGGAACTTGGCTTGAAGATGTGCCCTGTGTGTGTTTGTGAATACATATATGAAACTTAAAACCCCACTTTTAGAATTTTAATCAAATTCAAAAGGGTTTAATAAGAAAACATATGATTTCAAAAACCAGACTCAATAAAAAGTTTTGTGAGTGTATTTGTAATAATGTGACCGGTACAAAGAGTTGAATTGAGAGCCTTCTTTTTTACAATTTGTTTAATTAAATCGATTATCCATGATTCAATATTACCTTGTCCTTTAATAACAAATTGTTATGCAATGAAACTTAAACTCACATAGCATGTTTATATTTATGAAGAATGCTACAAACAACTTTCTAAATTCTGTATATCACTACATAGTACAAAACAAAGTCACTTTCCCTATCACTTTGTATGCTTAAATCTTTTAAACTACGCAATTGATTTTGATGCGGTTTTTTTTAATAGATAAAGTGATAGAAGAAGAATGTTTATATGTGTATTTTATACCCGTGCGAAGCTGGGGCGAGCCGCTAGTTTAGGTAATACATTTAATTAGTTCA
>NJDC01001827.1:35198-48615 GCA_002245475.1 Calephelis virginiensis | reverse complement strand
ATAGGCTTCCCATTGTCAGGCTAGCAACGTACAATGACGTCTTCGGTGTCTGTAGACGAGATATAATCGAAGCCACATGAAAATTCTAGTTTGTATAATAAAAGGATGTTTATTATCCTTAATCACAATCTACGGTATTTCAAATTATGTAATAAAATTATCGTGATAGAAGAAGGCGTTACTTGGCGGAAATCCATACTTAAATCTAAATAAAATTATCTATCTGGAGTGAAAGTTTTATATAAATCTCATCAAACCGCTTCCAACAAAATATTAGTATTTGGAATTCGTCGTTTTAATATATTTATGGAAACAGCCTAATATGTTTTATAAAGTGAATAATTCAAAAACAGTGAAATGCAAATTTCTTAGATTTTCCTTAAATCCAAAACAGTAATAATCTAAATAGGTTTTTTAAATGCTTTTATAATATGTAGTACCTCGTAGACCAAGTTTAGCTCGATTTTTTTTATAAATTGGGTTTTTTGGAAATTATATTTAAGTATGACCCATAATATAAAATTTCTTAGCAAACACTCATTGGCTTCGTGTCACTTAACAACGCCATCTGCTGAAACAACTTTATTGCTCACAAAAAATAATGTTATTATTCTCTAATAGATGTCAGGAAGAGTCATATTTTTCAGTTTAAACACGAATAAAATGACATTTTCTAAAAACGATTCCTAGCTAGATCAATTTATCGCCCGCGAAACCCCCTACCTACTAAATATAAGATAATATATAAACATTGATCCAAATTTTCGTGGTCATCGCATCTCATCTAAACGGATGAACCAAATTTGCTATTTTTTTTTTATTGTGTTAATGAGTAATTGAGTTAATAAATGAAAATGAAAAAAAATATCAACTATTTTTAGACATACTATTAATGTAGCTGTGAATTTCAACTGATACGAAGTTTGCCGGTTCGGCTAGTAATATACATGAATTATATATTAATAGCCGACATAATATTATTATATATATGAATAAATTATTACTTTTCTTGACCTATACTAACATAATGTTTTTACCCTGTCTATAGTTTCGAAAGGCAGCGTAAAAACCCAGCACACGCTACACTACGAAACTCATATTTCCGGAAAATGACGAAACGTCTGGGGATCTCATCGATACTAAGATATCTGATTATTATTATACGTCACTATTGTGATGTAAGTGGGTGTGAGGATTTTCTTAAACGACTCCAAAGAAGGAGTTCTCAAATTCACTACGTTTTACATTAGTTTTGAGTTTACTTTAATTTTTGTTTAATTCTATCAATCCAATCAAAGATCTATTCAATTAATATTTACGATTCAAAACTTTTTTTTCGCAACTAAGTACCTTATAATACCTAGGTAATTAACGCATTTTGTGTAGGTGCTTAAAGATATTACTGTTGCAGTTATCTGCTACAGTTAGAATATTATTGTATTAATATTATTAACTAGTATTGTTAGATTCCTTTTGATAACACGAGCTACACAAATAACATTAAGGAAATAGAATAATTTTGGCGCGGTGCGGATATAGGTCGTCAATTATTTAGTGCAATAAATTGTTTAATTAACTCATTGAGTGAGATAAAAATAAAAGGGTTTAAATATAGTTTTCGTAATTATAGTTTTGTATCCCCGTGTTGATCCGGGCTCCTTTGCAGAATAGACCATCTGCCTTCCTGCTAGGCAGCTCGTAAAATGCGAGCATAGGCTTACCGTCACTAACACCTTGACATTCTACTAGGTGGTAGAGTTAGTAGAGTAGCAGCGACTCGCCGGAATTGATACCACCGCCATACCTATTCCTGCTACCATAACATCCAATGCTTGCCGTTGACTTGTTCCGGTTCGGAGGGTAAGGTAGCCGGTAAACTTACTGTTGCTCGAGGCCTAATATCCCGGCCTCCACTTGGCAACGCACCATTACCACCTTTGGTGGAATTTGGTGAATTTCTTACACCATCAGAAAATCAGTCTGCTTGTTTGTCTTTCAATATTATAAAACAATGTATTCAATGTATTTCATTCGAGATATAGGTACTCGGCTACGCTCTCGTACCGCTTTCTCACAGATACCATTTAAGATATCAGAATAAAAAGTATGAACGCCAAAATTGAAATTATTAAGTTGCTTAGGTATGTTTTAAAAAGTTGTTACATTTTTTTTAACTATAGCAGCATAATTTATCATATTATGATGTGGAAACATTGATTGTTTTATAATTAGAATCTAATGTTTTATAAAACTTAATAATTTAATAAAAGTTTGTATTGTGAATAAGTTTTACCTTGTCTACCATAAAGTATCTCTGTTTCCAAACTAGTCTAGTCGACAAGTTCAAAAACGTGAAAAATAGAGATAAAGGTCCTAAAAATATGAGCGATGGCTCATTCGATTCGTAATCACCTCTAGAAAAATGTTTTTGAAGGATTTTGGTGCAGGTTAAAAATTGCAATTGTTATTAACAAAATAAGATAATAATAAAACGATGTTTTGTTTTTTGTTAATAACTCGAAAAATATTAACATTTAAGAAATTTTGAAAAAAGTTCGTTAAAGGAGAGGAAATTTCCAATAAAAAAGTTCCAACTCCCGGAATTCTATCTCCATCATTTATAATTTTAATTAGACGTTGAAAATAGGGCTCCGCGCGGCAGTTGCGGCTTCCGCGCGACGCCGCTAAAGAGAGTTCAGCAGTAAAAATATTTTTTTTATAACATAAAATGAGATTTTAAAATTTTGAAAAAAATATGGTATCTTTTTAACACTTTGAAAAATCGAACCCTGAAAAAAAAAATTATCGCCATTTTTCAAAAAGCTATTCAATTGTTAACTAACCATTTTTTTCCCTATCTCCATTGGCATAAACAATGGGACGAAAGGTATAAATAATTGGCCTAAAAATTTTAAACTCCGTGGAGCCCTTTTGATATATGTACTTTATATTAAGATCTTGCGGTAAATTTTCATTAAAGTTTATTAATTTGTTAATTATGATTTTTTATAACTATTGAAAAATCCAATAGTTATAAAAAATCCGATTAAAATTATAAATAATGGAGATAGAATTCCGGGAATTAGAACTTTTTTATTTGAAATTTCCTCTTCTTTAACGAGCTTTTTTCAAAATTTCTTAAATGTTAATATTTTTCGAGTTATTAACAAAAAACTAAACATCATTTTTTGCTAATGTTTTTTCAAATGACACAAAAACAAAAGAGATGGAACGTGTCAGATTAGTCCGAACATGTTAAATTGTGATGTTTTTAAGCAACGTTTTCCGAGTGATAGATTAAACGTCTCTATAAATTACGTGTACTGTCTAATTTGACAGGACTAATAGGGTTTTGTCTCTTTCTGTTACTTTCGTTGAAAGAAGATAGCTATAACTTAAAATTAGTTTAGTGAGTGCGCAACAAAATTACCACCAATATCAGTAACATAATATTACCTGCTTAATAATTAACGGCCAATATTAATAATCAATCCTAATCCGAAACTCGCTGTCCAATATTGATATTTTGATCCATTTTTATGTTATCGCTTGCCAGTAATATATATGTGCACAGGATAACTATGGGAATAAGGTATAGGATAGGCCAGCGGATACGCAGCTATCTAGATTGCTTGGAATCCATTAGATTGAGATACATTATTAACATTGGCCGTCGTCTTCGTACGCACAACCTAGGAATTTTGTTCGATTTTCCTGAGATACTATCACTGGGACACTTGTTGGTAAAACAGTAGTAAAAATCGAATCTAATCACGCACGTTTGTTTGCAAACATATTTAAAAAATGTAGGAGTCGAACATATAAACTCCTATTTTTTTTAACAGGGCTAAAAAAGAAAACAAGTATATTTGATATTTTCCATCATATCGACGCTTGGTAAAACGTCCAAATATTCATATTTTTAAATAAAGGAACATTTGTACTGTTTCACGTGTCATTTATAATTTATTATTTTGTAAATAGCCTACCGGTTTCGCTTATACAGCATTACCAGGGCTAATACTTAAACTACTGAAAAAAATTGTTTAACAGTAAAACAGTACAAGTGTTTGTTTATTTAAAAAAGAAAACAAGCATTTAGCCTACCCTTCCCATGCTTCTGCATGGTATTACCGAGCAGGTGCGCTATATTAAAATCTTAACATTGCTAAAGTCTTATGGTTTTGTCTTACAACAGTAAATGTTTCATCTTGGTACTCAATAAAGTTGAATTACCGACGACGCCTGCTCAGTCTATATGGATTATTCTAACTTCCACACCCACTCTAGCAAAAGTGTCAAATTTGACGGATTGTGGAAATCAATTATACTCAACCTTTTCCGATTTATCTTTAAACTGATATTTGATATATTGAAATTGAATCACCAACACATTGTTAATACTTAGTTTTCGGACCATGATCAATAAATGCCAAGTGCGAGTCGGACTCGTCCGGCAAAGGTCCCGTAGTAAAAAGCAACCATATTTTTAATGAACATATACTAAAGTACTCCAATGTTTAAAACTCGTATTGTAGCCTTTGTTAAACTGTGACACAGACGATAATATCATCTTTATTTTATTCTTAATTTAGTCTATGTTCATTAACAAACAACTGACTTAATAATAAACAAAGACTATCGCAAGATTAAAGTTAAGTTAATATTATAGCATATGTCACGGTCACGGTGTAATTAAGACCATAATACAAGTTTGAACTTGTTAGTATTTTAGTCTGTTTATTAATAAAATGGTTATAATATATATTGAGAGTAACAAGTAAGTTTAGGCTGGATGTTCCAAACTACTATTATAATTTTCCGACAAAAAAAATTGTACTTTAATTTTCATTAAATAAAGGTCAACAAAAGGTGATTTTCTAAAAGTTATAAAAGCTTAAACTTGAGCAGCTGACTATATTTAGTTTAAACTACTTATTATTAAAAGCTTTATTAAGTTTTTCAGCTTTTTTCATATTTTCCTCGCTCTCACAATGTGTTAGGTGCCAAGCCTATCGCCAACCGGGCACATATCCTATCCCGACCAACATTTTTTTATTAGGAAATTGTAAAAATCCAATTTTCTTTGTGTTGGCCGACCCGGGATTCGAACCCGGGACCTCATGCAGTCAAGTCCAACAACTGAAGCGCTAGACCACAGAGGCGATAACTTTTATAGTTTTGGTTCCATGTAAGTTCCATGTAAAAGTTTCCATTTCCAAGTTTCCATGTAAATATAACAAAATAATCATAGAGATCAATAAACTATATAAAAAATTTCAACTGGATGATCCTTATAGTTATGGAGTAAGTTTGTTTTGACATATGGGCAAAAGACATGTCATCTATAAGAATTTCGTTTTGTACAATTCGACCTCAGAACTCTAAAACATAAACAGAAATCAAAAAGCCGAAGCTATTGACTGTCGTTTTTTTTATTTAATGGATAAGGATATTTCTATATTCTATGATCAATTGTTATTCTTATGATTTCCATATAATAGATTAGTCATGAAAAGCATTAACTATGAGTTATAAGATATCATCTTTGACACGGCTGTGGTTTATGCAAATCGGAATTTGAGGAAAACTAAAGTATTGCTTCTACCTATGCCGTTACAACATTTAAAATATGTAATACTATCTAAATTAAACTAATACTAAGAGAAACAAAAGTTATGGTCATTATAAATGTGAGTTTCATCCGTAACTATGAACTCATTTAGTAGGTAGGTACTTAGATTAGTATTAGTAGGTAGTAGATTTGCGTATCTATAGGATATAACTCCCCGCGTAAACGGTAAAGGAAATAATAAAAAAACTTCGCAAAAGGATTTGAATCCACAGCAGCTCAAATGATTAGAGCATTTGTCGGCTTGAGCCGAAAGGAAAAATGTTCAAATGCTGTCTAGGGTTAATTTTTTTTCTTTCTTTAATATGTGAAAAAAATTAAATTAAATTAAAAAACATCTACGTACGCAAAAATTAAGTATTTTCTTTAACTTCTTTGGTATTTGATCATCAGATTCAGAATTTTTGGCAATGACACCACCTCAGAAGTATACTTAAAAAATCGGTTCAAAATACGGCAAAATCGATTAAATACCTGAAGAATATAAGAGTGGAATATATTACCCCGTATTGGCTTTGTCCTCTGAGTAGAATAGACTATCTGCCTCTCTGCCAGGCGAGTAGGAGGCGAGCACTGGTTAAAATATAGATCATCACTAACAATGCCACTGGTGGTAGAGTGGTGACTAGCATCTTGCCTGGGAAAAGATCTACGGCCTTGCTTGCTCTTGCCGCCATAATGACTTTGTTCCATACCCAAAAGGTAGGATAGCCGGTAGACTTGCAAAATTGACTTTTCAACCCGGTTACAGGAGAGTGACGCACCTACAACATCGATGGTGTCTATTACCCACGGTTATCTCTTAACATCAGGAGTGCCGTCTGCTTATTCGCTGATATCTCACATAGAAAAAATTACCATCCTCTTTTTTTCCAAGGTTAAAAATTGAGTACTTTCCTAGAATATCGAGAGATTAAAAAAAAACCTAATATAAATAAGAAATCGGTTTACAAATAATGGAGAAATCGATTGAAATGTAGGAGCATTGCCTCATGTTTTGCATAAATTATTTTAAATATGGAAGAATGTACTTCCGAGATTGTCCAATTGCCACTTATTCTGAACCTAATGATAGAATCCCTGAGACATCAAGGAAAATATCCAATTTTTGTGTCTTTTGATGGCATAATTATATAGCATCTTCAAAAAAAGTATCTTTACGCCCACATCCCCGAAGATGTAGCCAGAGACACATCCAGGGCACCCACAACTAGCCGAAGATACTAAGTGCCACAATTTTTTTTAAGAAAATTGTAAATACACATTTTCTATTTTTATCACCCACAAAATCTTAAGCCAGACGCTGGTAGACCACAGAGGCGACTTAACCATGAAATCAAAAAGTCGCTTTTCGTAGTTTAGTTGTGCTTAAATTGTTTTTCAGAGCGGCGCTGTTAAAATAGATTTTTTTAAAACGTCTTGAGACTTTTTGGCCGAGCGCTCTGCCTGAGAATGTATTATTTAAATAGGTTGGACTAAGGGCTGTCACCTGGGAGGCCGAACCTCGACTTGGTGAAGCTTTCTGATTACCCCCAGTAATTCTGTGAATTTAGATGACATGCGAGGAAACAGGCACTTCCGAAACTAGAATTTGCAAAGTTATTTATCATATTTTTAAGTACTTTTTTAAGATGTACTAATACAAAATTAGACTGCAATATTTTTTTTGATTTCTCTTCTATATATGTATAACAAAAGCGGCTAAGTGCGAGTTGAAAGGGTTCCGTACTCATGAAGGGTTCCGTAGCAGCAAGTAACAAAATATAAAAGTTCTATCAATTCATTTACAGGAACATTGTTTCGGGATAAAAACTATCCTATGTGTTAATCCAAGTTTTTTTACATGTGTGTACAAAATTTCATTAAAATCGGTTCAGCAGTTTTTTTTGTGAAGGAGTAACAAACAAACAGACAAACTTTTGCATTTATAATATTAAGAGGATTAATAGGATTAATAAAAGTCACTTATAAATAACACCAGGAATAAGACAAAACAACTGCGGGGCTGGTTGTAGTTCTAGTTAAATGTATTCGCATAGGATTTATCGCTGATTTTAATTTGTTGATCCAAGTGGTCTGTCCGATGCCCAATGCAATGAAAACAGAACAGAACAAAAATGAGAACAGAACAGAAAATGAAGCTGTTTTGTATTCTCACTATGTTCAAAAATTCTAACCTAGATAAAAGGTAAGCTACAAGCAAGCAAACGAAACAAAGTGTTGGTGTTACAGTAGCTATTAAAAAAAACTACTAACTGGATCTCGTTAAAACCAATTTTCGCAGTGAGTTTACATAGTAATTAACATCACACATATTTGTTTAGTTTTACTAGTATATTATTTTAGTTTAAGTTACCAGGGGGTCACATTGTACCCCATTGGAAGTGTCTCGAGCGCAAAATATTCAGTTTAAAAATTTGTATAAGAAACCTTAACATCATTTTTGAAGACCTACCCACAGATACCCCACACTTATGGATTTGATGAAAAAAAGTTTTTGAGTTTTAGTTGCAAATACCTCAGCCCCCAATTTTTTTTCTATTCTTGGATGACAGTCTTCATGCGTTTCAAGTTTCAGCATTAAAGTTCTAATAGTTTTAAAAAAAGTGGCTGTGACGGATGGACAGACGGACAGAAATGACGAATTTAAAGGAGGTCCGTTTTTGGCATATGGCTGTGGAACCCTAAAAATGAGTCCCCATTTTGCGCTGTCAACGTATCACGTTTGAACGGATGGACCAACTTTGATAACTTTTTTTTTGTTATTTCGGTTACTGTCAGGAAAAGATGATATAAATAGAAAATCCGGGAAAATTGCAAGGAAAGTGGGAAAAACCACACTTCAACTACAACACTTGTAACAAACTGTTAATAGTTGTTAGTGTCAAACGATACGGTTCCACCAGTTTCTTATTATTTATTAACTGCCCGGTTAGCGATAGGTTTGCTTATCATGTTGTAAATATAAATATCTTTGGCTAATCATGGGTGCCCCGGTTTCATATTGCCTACCTCTTTCATGATACGGACTAAAAGATACTTATCTTTAAATTAACCGCCTCATTGGTACCGTCTAACCCCTCGAGGGTAGATCACTTACTGGACATAAATTATGTTTTTTTTAAACAATGAATAAACACATGCATTTCAGATGTAACAGGTATTTCATTTTTTTTTTCATTTTTAGTATTTGTTATTATAGCGGTTACGAAAAATTTGTGAAAATTTCACCTTTCCAACTATTTATGAGATAGAGTCTGAAGACAGTCAGACAGACAGCGGAGGCTTAGTAATATGTCTCCGTTTTTACCCTTTGGGTACGGAACCCTAAAAATGGACTAATTGTACAACACGTCCATTTAAATCTATCTACAGATATATAATCAATTTCTGTTCATTAATCTCGCTAAAACTTGAGAAACAATGAACCAATTTGGCTTATTTTGGTTTTGAATTTTGTTCAAGTCCAGGGAAGGTTTAACGATAAGAAAAAGGGAACTACGAAAAACAGCATTTTAATTTTTCCCTTACCAACCGAACGGGTGGAACGAAGTTCGCCAAAAAAGTCAGTAATATAAAAAAATAGCTTTTCGCCGGTATCTTTGACTAGCGAAAGACACAGTTCCACAATCTCATTGGTGGCAAACCCATTTCCAACCGGGTAAGTACTTACACAATACAAGGCAAGGCAAGTCAAAAAAAGGTATCAAAATTGGCCCTTTCGTTCACGCCATCCGTCCGCTCCGTTCCATAATTGAACATTATATACAGGGTTACATTTAAAGTATAAGCAAAATTTTTGAGATACAGTTCAGAATCGATAACACTTGCGATCTATGCAGCAATTCAAAAATTAGTAAGTATCTTCACGCCCATATCCCCGAAGAGGTAGGCAGAGGCACAACCAGGGCACCCACGACTAGCCGAAGACACTAAGTCCCACAATGTGATCGGTGGCAAGCCTATCGACAACCGGGCACGTATCCAATCCCGAGCAACATTTTTTTTACTAGTTGCCCGACCCGGGATTAGAACCCAGGACCTCATGCAGTCAAGTCCAACAACTGAACCGCTAGACCACAGAGTTGATTAACTGATTTCCACAGACCGCAATCGCATGCGAAGGCTAATGTCGTCATGACTCGTACCTGGTACGAAATAGCTTAACAACAAGTAAAGCGTTTTGACTTTTGACTATTTCAAATGATTGTTTATAAAAATAAATCTTAAAACTAACTAAAATATTTTAAAAAGCACTGCCATTTTAGCCTTAATTTTTTTAATAATATTTGGCTAGTTCCATTAAAAGTAAACCTGTATAAGATTTTTTTGGCCGACGCGGGAATCGAATTCAAATCCATATTATTAGGTAATAAAATGTTAATTAATATAAAATAATTTGGTTTAAATTATAATTCTAGAAAGGTATCACGACATGATATTGTTTCATTTTATGCATTTGGGTTTTTGTTTTTTATCAATACACTTGTGTTACGCATTGTTCAAGAATGAATGATGTAAGTACGTGCGCAATAACGAATATTTATACATATTTTACTTCACATTAAGGAAGAAGGTAAAACATGAGCTTGCAGAAATGACTGCACCATATAGAATGCAAGCCCGGTGACGTTGTTAAAGTCTATAGACGTACACAACAGTAGTCATTTCGAAAAAAATATATAGAATGCATTCTACTTATTATGCCAATTTTTGACGTGATGATGTTAGATTTGCTGGATTATTCAACTAGTATATTTAGGCTTGTCACCTCTGTGGTCTAGCGGTCCCACACCAGATTTGACTATTTGAGGATTCGGTTCGATCCTCAGTTCCGGCAACAAAAAAGGGTATGTTTTACATAAAGCTTTATGCAGACGGTTGTAATCACGCCCCAAACACGCCTTTCACTAAGATGACCTTGGTGGAAACTTTGTTTGAAACAAATCAAAATTTGGATTAAATCTAAGTTCCATGCAACTCAATGTTTACAACCAATGTTTTAATTCGTGTGGTCCACCTATAACACCAAAATTTGATATCTAGCTGGATTATTAGCAATATTACAAAAGCAATGAAGATACCATTTTTCAAATAGAGTCTTTATACATATAAGGAGCGACTAACACTTTGACCATCAGAAAAAATACAAAAAAAAAAGTTGAGAGGTGTCAAGGGACACCCGGATGGAACGAAGTTCTCTCTCCCCCCCCCTCTCTCTCTCAATCTCAAGTAATCTCTATCTCTCTTATAGAGAGAGACAGACAGAGAAACACGAAAAAAAATTAAAAATAATATATATAAAAAAAAATTAAATAAAACAAATAGAGATAAACAGACAGAGAGACATTAAAATAAAAAAATAAAAAAATAAATAAAAAAAAATAAAAATAAAAAAAAACAAACATGCGCAATCCGCAAAGCTTACAATAGCTTACTATAGCAAAAAGTGTCGCGACAACTTTTCGTAAGATTTTTTTTCGTGTAGCCTCCTTTCACAACTTCGTTCCAAAATTATTGAGGACTGTTTCTTAACTTTTTTCGTTACATGGTTATGTCATTAAATCAAATATTTGCTCCCGGCCGTGAGTTGGTATGTAGTTAGCGTTAACATTGTCCTGATAACGTAAAAAATACACACGTATAAGGCAAACATACATTTTGTTACTGAGAAAAATGATTTTCTCATCAAGAATATCAAATCAGGGATGTTATGATTCATATTCGTAAATATGGGATATTCGGATATTCGAAATATTATTTTCTGTAATCGTAACCAGAAATAAGTAACTTTCAAACACGGTTCCCTTTTTTCGACATTTGCTACCGCTACTTTACTGATTCTCGTGTGGTCCAGACTCCTTCGCAGAATGTACCATCTGCCTTCCTGCCAGTAACCTCGTAAAAGGCGAGCGTTAGCTAAGCGTCGCTAACACTGTGGTATCTGACTAGGTGGTTGAGTTTGGCAACGACTTGCCCGGATCGATACCAACGCTTTAACTTTTTTTGCCACCATAACTGATGGATTATGAGTAAAATAACTAAAGATTGAATTAATAAAAAAAGGTTTATTGGAACAGTAATTTACCCAACATCCAAGCAAGACAACTTGACAAGTAGAATGCTGTATGACGGACAGTATAAAGAAATCAGAAAACATGAATCAAAGACACGTAGAAAGTGGCGCCAGCAAGCGGCTCAGTATAGGATTAAAATAACACATTACAGTTGTTTGGTTTATATAGTTCCAACAATAACGTCAGTGCTTGCTATTGTGTTCCGGTTCGGAGGATAGGGTAGCCGATAAACTTACTTTTGCTCGAGGCCTAACATCCCGGCCACAATTTGGCAACGCACCATTACCATCTTTGTGGTCTCTAAGTAGCGTGAATTTCTTACCATCAGGTAATCCGTCTGCTCGTTTGCCTTCCAATATCATAAAAAACTTCTATAAGCTTTACGTCAGTACTTATCACTGTCGTGTTCCAGTTTAAAGAGTAGAGTATTCGGTAAACTTGCGCATAGCTAAATGGCCCAGCCTCAGATCAGCAACATTACGTACGTTTGCGCAGAGATGCAACTAACCCACCGACAATTAGCTGAAGGTATTAGAGTACTATAATATCCTATCAAATTAGATACCTATCTTATTTATTTTTATGTAAAAATTGAAAACCCATATTTTTAATTTGGCAGAACCTAAAACTTAATGTAATCAACGCCTACAGCGGACTACCTACTAGATGATAGAGATATAATTTTTACCATTGAGATTTCCAACTCTTTGATATTTTCCATCGTCGGCGCTAGGTAAAACTTCCAAATATTCATATTTTTAAATGAAGAAACACTTGTACTTTAATTGTACTGCACATATTTGTATATAGATAACTAGTTGTTTGCCAGCGACTTTAGCGGAGAACAAATCCCCCATTATAGTTCTTTAGTGGTTGTTTGTTTGAACTCGAGTTTTCAACTATATGCAAACCAAATTTCATCAAAATCGGTCCTGCGCTTTAACCTACAAAAAGTGTAACAGATAGTCAGATTCAAGTATTTAAAATATTAATATTGATTACTAACTTAAATATGGTAGACGACTGATATTCTTGATTAAAGAAAAATAAGAATCTGAAGAAGTAAATTGATTAGTAACAAGAAAAAATAATGATTAAGATAGTCTACATGGCAATATGGCGTATTGGTCTTAGCCTGTTCCAGAAAGGGACAAATTATTGAAAAAAAATGAATGAGTTTTGTGAATGAAGATGGTGGTATTTTTTTACAATTATTGAATTTAGTGTAAAATATGAGTAAAATTAATTAATTTAGGTGGGAATTAGTTTGATTTTGTTCCGTGAAAGTGCACTAATGTCATCATCGTCAAATCATGAAGAAATTAGTGTATCGTGAATTTCCTTGCTGCCACCAAATCTCGTCAACGAGCTTGTGTAACGAAACCACCGCTTTACTCAAGACCCAGACAAGACTGTGTAAATAGTGACAAATGACTGAAATAAAGAACTAATACGGAAGACATAAATTGAAAATTTATAACGAGAAAAAGATTTATTAATACGGAAGACGTGGCTGTATGGACACAGATCCTTTGTCTTTCCCCGACTGGGATAAAATTAAAAAAAAATCAGCTGTCAAGTGTTGACGAGTCACATAACGGAAGTTTTGGCGCCATCGTGAATGAAGATGGTCGTAATTTTTTCACAATTATTGAATTTAGTGTAAAATATGAGTAAAATTGGTTAATTTAGGTGGGAATTAGTTTGA
>NJDC01001827.1:0-34779 GCA_002245475.1 Calephelis virginiensis | reverse complement strand
AACTTCTATCTCCGGTTATGAAAAAATACTTACATTAAGACAAGGCTGTATGGACTCAGATCCTTTGCCTTTCCCCGACTGGGATAAAATTAAACAACAACAACAACAACGAGTCACATAACGCTTACCTACTTCGTAAAGAACATTTCAGCAACAAAAACGTGCCTACCTATTTCTAAATATGTCGGGTTTCTTAAATTTTATGATATTTCAAAGTTAAGAGGATAAACCTATTTTAAAAAGTATTGAATTGCTAAAAAACAGTATGCCCCCGTGAATGAACCAAGCAAATTAAATTAACTGTTTTTATCATAACTTTTTATGATAAACGCAACTTTTGAAAAAGTCACTTAAATTCCCGTGTGGTGTCCAGTCCTCGAACGTGACGTCACTTGTGAGTAAATTTTGTGTTAAGCACTGTTTGATAAATCCGAAAATATGATTTTGAAGTTGCGATATTTAGGAGAGTTTTTAGAAAGCTTCAGTAATTCTTTCGCAGATTTTTCTATTATTTTTGGGCCATTCGATTAAACACAAAGACAATAATTATTAATTTATCCTCTTATACCATATTACAACCTATAAATACCCTATTATATGAAATACTCGTCGTGCTTCAATGATGACATAAATGGCAATCACCAGCTATTTCGCGTATGTTACCCATGATTTGCAAAATTACAATTATTGAGGAAAAGTAGCTGGACCACAACGCATACTTTCCTTCCGTGGAAAAAAACTATGGTGTCTATTAATAGAACACGAATAGATTTTACCGTTCGAGGTGCAGTACGAACAGGGTTGCCAACTTTTTTTGACCAAAAAAACGTATAAACTGGTTAAGTGTTACGAAGTAAAAAAAGTATTTTTCAAATATTGTGTTGTTACGTATTTTTGTGTCCTTTTATTTTAACACTCGCTAACAATTTTTTGTTATCTTTAAATGTTGTAAAGCTTGATTGTCAATCAACATAATTTAATTTTAAATAAATAAACAATTCATTTTTAATTTAATTTATTGATGCTTTATTTATCTCTTCCCACCACTTTTGATTCATTTTTTAAAAAAAAACTCTTTCAGTGAAAGCTGAAGTGGCGGGAATGGAGAGTAGGTAAACTATAACTTTTTTTTATATTTGTTACGCTATCAGTTGCATTTTTAAGTATATATTGCCATTTTTCAATTATACTTTTCATAATGAGTATTTTGTTAAGGTTGAAAATAAAGTATTTTTACATTCTTTAATTGTATGTAAAAGTATTAAGTATAATTACCTTAAACAAAACAGGATATGTTATTATAAAGTATGGTTTGCAACCCTAAGTATGATTGCTTTGTTCTTCTTCTTCTTTTATAAATATGGCTTTTGATCGTTTTTCACGACTACTTTGCCAATGTCAAGTTAGTTAATTCTTATACAGTCATAAGTCACTACGTACAAAGTCATGTCAGGTCAGGGTCTTGAGTAAAGCGGTGGCTTTGTTACTCAAGCTCATCTAGGAGATTTGACGGCAGCAAAGAATTAGACGATACACTAATTTCTTCATGATTATTTCATTTGTGCACTTTCACTGAACAAAATTAATATAATTCCCACCCATATTAACCAATTTCACTCAATTAGAACACGAAATTCAATAATAATGAAAAAATTACGACATTCATATTCATTCAAGATGGCGTCAAAAACACGATTGCTTTGTTATAGCAGTAAATGCTAGCTTCACATAATGGATGACATATATGTGTCTATGACATCTGAAAAAATAGGCAGGCGTGCAACCACCCAGCCACGACCGAAAAAGTCCCACAATGCAAGAAGTGGAGATCTATCGCCCATCGAGCACTTATTCAATTTCGAGCAACGTTGTTTTTGTTACAAAATTGAAAAAATATTTCTTTTTTGTTTGTTGAACCCAACAAATAAGAAAAAGTTTTTAAAACAGACAGTGTAATAAAATAATTCCAGAAATAATTGAGAAATGGAACTGCAATGAAAGTTGAAGTTTAATCAAAGGTTCGATTACTTTTCAGGTTTTTTTCGCTCTGGCGAAACGTTGTGATTAAAACACAAAGGCGCTTAGAGAGACATTTAATGAAAATTTGCTATGAATCTTAAACAAAAATAATTCAACTGCAGTAAGCCTGAAAAAAACTAACAGTAGTTTCATTACCACGTTGACGAAGTTTACAGAATAGTATGCATTTTAACCATCCTCAAAAAAGGAGGGTTATAATATATTCGACTCCTTAAGTTTTTGGTAAGTTAGTAGATTTTTCCGTCGCTTCTAAACCGATTTTAGAAATTCTTTTTGTATTTTAAAAACGTCCCATCACGTTCAATTCTTATAATGGAATCCCACATAAGTAAAAGAAAATAACTGTTTTTATGTATGTAGATGATTAATTACTTATTTAAGTCGAATTTGGTTTTTCGCAGTTTAACTGCTCATTAACTATTAAAAATACAACTTAAATCGCTAGTTGTCAAAATCCCACATAAGTAAAAGAAAATAACTGTTTTTATGTATGTAGATGATTAATTACTTATTTAAGTCGAATTTGGTTTTTCGCAGTTTAACTGCTCATTAACTATTAAAAATACAACTTAAATCGCTAGTTGGATCATGGAAATTTAAAAAGGAACACCTTTTGCGGCATGGCCTTTCTAAAAAGAACCATCGAATTCTATTAATTATTGGATGAGTAATCGCTCAAACATTAACAATTTATTAAAAGTTTAAACTTTTTCCCGTGTAGGTCCGGGATACTTTGCAGAATAGAACATTTGCCTTCTTGCCAGGCACTTCGTAAAAGGCGAGCATCGGCTAACCGTCACTAACACAAACACATAATGTCAATGCTTGCCGTTGACGTATTCGTCGACGTAACATCCCGTCCTCAGATTGGCAACGCACCAATATCACAAAAAAATGCAAACTAAATTATGACATCCTCCTTTTTTGAGTTGGTTAATAAGATAAATCGTAGCTTTTGACATTTTTATAGTATGGTGTTTATAAAACTGTCTCCGGTACAGACAGACAAAGTAGCGATGACTTTAATGTGCTTACTACAAAGGTTTGCTAAACAATAGATTTAGAAAGAATAATTCAGAAAATGTTGATTTTACTTGACTATTCAAGCATATTTTGTGACTTTATTTTTTTTGTTTTTTGGCATAAGCATGAGCATTTACTATTAGAGCCGAGGGCTTGTTCGTCGTCTTATTATATGAAAAACTCGAAATCTCTCCTCTGATAAGAAGTTTGGCATAAAAGCAGTTGACCTATAATCCTTCCAAGAAGCTGTGGTACGAGAAAAATATGCATTTCAATTTTATTATTTATACACTCTTGCATGAAACTCCAGTAGGCCTATCTCCAACTGTCAATAAAAAGTAAGAAAGTATCTTCACACTCATATCCCCGAAGAGGTAGGCATAGACCGAACCAGGGCACCCACGATTAGCTGAAGACACTAAGTCCCACAGTGTGATAGGCAGCAAGCCTATTGCCAACCGGGCAAATATTCAATACCGGACAACGTTATCATACGAGAACAAGAAAATTAAAATACACATTTTCTTTTTTTTGCTGTCGTAACCAAGGATTAACCCCGTGACCTCACGAAGCTAAGCCTATCACACCAGGGTTAGCTTTAGTGGCTAGTCTTGGGTGCGCTGTTTATGCCTGTGTCTACCTTTTACAGGATATGTGATTGACGACACTTTTTTCTTAGAATAAATCATTTGTATCCCTGCCTGGCAACTCTCAAGAGTCTGGTAATGGTTAAATAGGACAGACAAGACCCCTGGTTGTAGAGTTCTGGATAAGGATCCACCATCTCATTCCTGCAACCATATCAATGCACATAAATGTCATGTTCCAGTCTTATACTTTTCCAGTCTATAATGTAATAGGTATACTCGGTAGACTTACACCAGGCAGTTGGACAGACTATTTTTGATGGAGGTTACAGACCGACGCAGGGAACATCTTTGCTTGAATAAAACCTAGAATATATTAAAGTACACGTGTACACTTTTTCCTATGTTGCTCCGGGTCCTCAGTGTAAAATTGACTATCTACTGTCCTGCCAAGCAACTTATAAGAGGGCATAGGTCACATGGGCTATTAACATTAGTAACTTTTCCGAGTAAGGTTCAATTGCCACACCGATTTTCCGGGTTAGGATCAACCGCTTCACTTTTTCCTGCCGTCGTAATGATAGTGCATGTTCCGATCTAGAGAGAAGAGCGACTGGTAGACTTGAGCAATAGTCGTAACAGCCGGTACAGGACAGTGACTCACCTATAACATCTATGCTGTCTATAGACTTTGTATCGGCTAGTCGTGGACGCTCTGGTTAACACCCCGCCTCCCATTGTGGGAAATAGTGAAGATACATTTTGTTTATGACAAATTTTTATATCGATAGTTTGAGACCCTGTGTAGAATATTTTATGGGAGTATTACCGGTGCTTGATGGTACCAATCGGGCGAGTCGCTGCGAAACTCTACCACTTAATCAGATGTCTCGGTGTTAGTGACGGTAAGCGTATACTTGCCTTTTACGAGCTGCCTGGTAGAAAGGCAGATGGCCTATTCTGCAAAGGAGCCCAGACCAACACGGGGGAAAATTTAGAATGTTAAAAAATGTGTTAAATATAAAAATTAAGAGAAATCGGAAGGGACATTTGGTATCGTAGTAAATATAAATAAATAGTATAATAATACGTTTTATTATCATCTAGACCTAAAAACAAAAACGCTAGCTTTGTCGGGAATGCAATAAGAGCCTAGTAGAATATGATGGGTACAGCTAAAAGCGTGCTTACTAACCTCTCGCCTAACATGATAAGAGCAAGATCGATATTACACTGCCTCCGCATACCGCTCCGGTGTGCGGTGATGCAGATAACTTTGAAATATCGTCGCACAGGTATGCTGTGGTAGTTTGGTAAACTGTGCGGTTTTTTATGATATTGGAAGGGAAACAAGCAGACAGCTTTCCTGATGGTAAAAAATTCACGCCGGCTAGAGACACCAAAGATGGTAATGGTGCATTGCCAACATGATGCCGGGATGTTAGGTCTTGAGCAAAAGTAAGTTTACCGGCTACCTTACCCTCCGAACCGGAACACGTCATGACGTTATAGCGGCAGGAATAGGTAAGGCGGTGGTACCAATCCGGGTAAGTCGCTGCTAAACTCTAGCACCTAGTCATATGTCACGGTGCTAGTGACGGCGAACCTATGCTCACCTTTTACGAGCTGCCAGGCAAGGAAGTCAGATGGTCTATTCAACAAAGGAGCCTGCACCAACACAATTTTACTGTACAAAGTTTAAATTCGCATCACATTTTGTTATATGTCAATTTTAGACATTGTTTAGTTAAACATAGTCTCAACATTTTTGTCTTAAGACGGTAAGAGTTTAGTTCAACTTTGAACCATCAGGAAAGACGTGAGCTTATGAGGACAACACCTATCACCTGAACATTTTTAGAGCAATTCCAACAGTTTGATATCAATTACGTAATATTAATAGAGTTGTATGTATTTATATACATTTAATTAAAAATTAACAACAATGTAGCAATAAAATTCGCTATTTTCCTTTTGAATTGATGTACTATCAATCAGAATGCTAACAATATTTTACACGTATACTTCTTGAAAAAGTTCAGGCCATAACAGGAAAATCTATGTACTTAAGTACCGACACACACTTGCAAAACATAACCCTCTTTCTGAATGAGTGGGGTAAAAATCATTAAATAAATTTAGGGTAATTTTGACTACTATCAAAGCATGAACTATCAAACTAAATCAATTCATAATTAACAAAAAAAAACATGCAGTATATTTGAGAATCTCATTTTTTGAAGTCGGTTAAAAATTTCTCACACCCACTTACGTCACAACGATGATGCGTTTTATGCCGATATTTTTGCATCGATGAGATCCCTCACGTTTCGTCATTTTCCGGAAATATTAACTTTGTAGCGCAATCTTTGCTGGGATTTTACGCTGTCTTATAGAGTTATAGACAGGGCAAAAATATTAAATTGATGTAGGTCAAGAAAACTATCGAATCATTCATAGCAATATGTATTTATCTAGCATCTTCACGCCTATATCCCCGAAGGGGTAAGCAGAGGCACAACCAGGGCACCTACGACTAGCCGAAGACACTAAGTCCCACAATGTGATAGGTGGAACATTTTTTTAATTAGGTAATTGAAAAAACCCAATTTTCTTTATACGGCCCGACCCGGGATTCGAACCCGGGACCTCATGCAGTCAAGTCCAACAACTGAACCGCTAGACCACAGAGGCGATTATGATTGTATTTATATGAAAAGATGTATTATAAGAAAACATTTTTATAAAAAAAATCTAAAACGAGCAATACCTGTATAAATATCGTAAATATTTTTATATATTCAATTGATAGATAAGAATAAATTTAATTTGTTTACTCCTACAGTTAATAAGTGTTTTGAAAGGACAGGTAACTGGAATCAGTTCGTATAGTTTTGATGCTTTTAAAATGTCTATTTTATGTAACTCTTTTGTAACACACTAGAAATTTGCATAAGTATATTCAAATATCGATGCCCAAATATTGCTATTTACAACAATATTTTGTTGAAATTGGTTTGCCGAGACATATTTGTGACGCTTTCACTCTGGTTTCATATTTTTATCACCTTATTTGAAACATTATATAACTAAAATCGTCTTTTTATTACATCAATCCAACAACTGCAGAATCACCAAAGTAAGGTTACGGGTGTATAAATAAAAAAAAATATATTAAATTTAAATTTTAGCCTGAGAACTACACCACATTTAGTAACATTAGCAAAATAACTAATGATCCTTTTTATATGTAACTAACTGATGTTTTATATGTAACTAACTGCGACATTTATACCACTTGACAGCTACTGACAATGTGTACGGGAAAAGTCCAAACATTATTTTTTTTCTTCAAATGGCTTTTGACTAACTAACGCAATAAAAAAGTAATTAGGAAAATTGGTTTGTGTAATGCGATGAGTTATTATTAAAATTGGGATTAATTTTTATATAATATGTTTAGTATCAGGAAATAGTGCTCCAGCACTTTTGGTTACCACAATAATGTCAGCATTGGCTATCGTAAAAGAAAGGTGGTAAAATTGTTCAGGCTGGCAATCCATTAAATTAATGTCTTTAGACAGCTTATGTTTTGTAAGATCAGATTATCTGCTGTCTACTTATTTGTTTTCCAATATTTTAAACAAAAATGGCTTAGAAGAATCTGTCACTTGTAGCTAGAAAAAAATATAAAATGAAATTGATTCACGAGCGCAACGAATTGGATTGGGCAATATACTAGTATTTGTTCAATAACTCGCCATGATATATATAGAATAAGCTGGTACCACTACTTTACCTATTCCTGCTACCATAAAAACTGCACTTGCCACTGCTGCCTAGGTTAGTTGCTGATAAACTTAGTTATGCAAAAAGTAAATCTCAAGTTTAAGCTCGGGTTGGTAACGCAAAATTAATGCCTTTGGTTTTATAATTATATTTGGTGCATTTCAAGAAATAAATTATGCTTGCCTTCTTATAAAAAAAATCTGTTATACTATATGTTTGGAAGACAAAATCTCATATAGCAAACTAGCTGTTCCGGCTAACATCATTCCACTAGATCAGTTTGTATGGGAAAAATTTAAGTATGTTTTTGTTTCCTAACAGTCAAATAAGATAAAAAGTACTTTAAAGCTATCTTCCTATGAATTTTCAAAAAAATCGGTACAGCCGTTCTTGAGTTACAAATATTGTGACAATATGTATAGAATAATATGATGTAAATCTAAAGAAACTAAAGGTTCATTTAACAGTTAAAAAAGCTAAGTATACCACCCACTATTTAATAATGAATCAGAATTACGACACCAACTAATATTAAGCGAGGTCTAAGTATTATAAGCTCTATGTATAACGATGACGTATCAAGTGGCTAAGACGCGTTTTGTTGATATATATACCAATGCCAATCTGTTATAATCCAAAACAACAGCGAGCTTCGCAACAGTAACTTGTGTATCATAGTAATACAATTTTGATGAAGGAACCTTTACTTTAGTAGGCAAGATTACTTGTTCTGTATACATATCACAATAATTGTACGAGTACCTAAGAGGTAAGAATAGTTATTTAAAAAGTTTTATGTCGTAATTTTTGTCTAATTTATTTAAATTCAAGTAGAAATTTAGTGTTGGGATGTAACGAACCCATGGTGATAATCTATTAATTTAGATTTCTAAATTATTCCACCGCTGCAGCTATTATTCTAAACTGCCAGTGGGACTTTTATAAAGTTGATGTGGAATTATCTCGGAATCATTGGCTATCATGTGAAAAAAGAATGATCGAGGCCGTTTCTAGATGGTTTTGTGCACTTCAATTATTATAATATTTATTTTTATTGAGCGATATAACTCTGCCACTAACCAATAGACTTGGATGTTTCTTTTTTGATATCATCCTTAAAATTATTCAGGGGCAATTCCGATTTTGAATTTGAAATCCAAAGCTAACTTGAACGGGTATAGCACAGACTAATAAGAGAATTACACATTGTGCTTGCCATTGAGTACACATGTAAAAGAAAAAACATGTCGCCGTTACTTGGTTGCCCGAAGATGGCAAATAATTATAATTAATTACATAATAATTTATTTTCATATGGGTGTTAATCAAATTTATATAAAAAATATGAAAATTATATGAAATGTAAATACATATTTATCAATGTTCAATAAATTTGGGAAAGTTTTGGTTAAATTTTGTCATGATAGTCTAAAATGTCACCTGAATATGGGTACGACATATTTATTTAATATTGCAAATTTGCAAGAAGCAATCGGAAGTAAACCAGCTGATTTTACTAAAATTTAAGAACACTTATGTAATTAATCTGAGGTAATTAATCTAGGGAATGTCATTTCGGAAAAAGTTATAATAGGTATTTATGAGTATAATTATTGGGAATGATATTTCTGAAAAAAAAATTACACGAATAGGTTTCAGTTCAACTCAATTGGGTTTCGTTCCAACTTTGTTAAATACACATATTTTATAGGAGAATCAGACAGCCAACATATTGAGACCTATTAAGATACACAAAGAGACCATAAATATATGATCCTTCCGGGAATCGAACCTGAACGTGGCGAATCATCGGCTATATGCGTTTCACTCACCCTTCGGTCAATTTGGTAAAATTATTTATTTTTTCTAAATGTAACATTTTTCATTCCAGAAACATGGCTGTTTACAAAATCGTACTATTATTTGTTGTACTTACATCAATAAATGCGCAACGACCATTTTATGCTGGCCTTCGACCAATTGGCTATCCAGAGGCGGAAACCAATCTACTTTCAAATAGGTTTGGAGAGAATGAACCTTTTCCTATAGAAGCTAAGGGAGACAGAGATTTGGTCAATAGATTTAACGCTATGCCAGCAGATAAGCAACCATTTTGGTATTTAAATTGGCGCCAATATGATGACTTGAGAAGAAATCCACAAACTTATCAACCCAGGCCAAATATTTTTAATTCCAATTTGAAATGAAATAGAATTCCAATCTGACAAGAAGGTTGAAATTGAAAGGAAGTTCGAAATTTATTAAATCAGGACCCATCATAACCTTTTCCTAAAATTATACGTCAATGGTATTACAACCATTGAGATATGTTATATAGACACGGCATATATTAATGAACTCGCAAAAAAGCTTACACATAAAAGAATAATTCATTTACATATAGATAATATATTCATCTACATAAACATACATAGATTACCAACATATTACAAAAATAATTAAATGTACCAAGGACACAAAATATCCATTATTTATCTAATCGTTGCAACTATGTTGTAGTATTGTGAAGTGTAGAGGTTCTGTGGAATTAGAAAGAAAATGTATTTTAAAATAAAATAAATGTCATACGTAAAATTTTAAACGTTTTTAATTATCGAAAACCTATTTTTATCTTTTTTCACTTGTTTCTATAATCTTATTATTTGACAATCATTTTTAGAACACGTTCATTCACATGTCTGCATTGTAGTCTGTGGACAAAATGGTGGAAATAGCACTGGCGTGGATTATAGAACAGATACGAGTAAGTCAACTACCTCTGTTAGTGAACTCAGAGACAACATTTTAAAGTAGATGGATACTATACAGCATCTTATTTCTCTTTCGCTAAAACCAGCATCGTGGTGGCACCTGTATATTAAAACTCTGGATTTACAAATGCACATACCATACTCTTTTGAATGCTGTGCAGTGGAGATCATAAACTATAATTTAATATTAATACGTAAATATCGTACTCCTAGTTCAAATGTAGATATCTTTCTTAATAATTTGGAATTATTATTACAAAAAAAATATGGAATATTCTAAAAAGAAATTGTTTTATGTTGAGGTTGGAATACAGACCTTTTACAATCTACAAATACTCATAAACATTTAATAAGCATTTTAGAAAATAATAATTTATGACAACATATTTTGAAACCTACAAGGAAACTTGCAAGTTTAGATGTAATTGCTAGTAGTTTAGAAAACGTTTGCTCTGACACTCACATTCTTTGTTTATCTGACTATAAAACAGCACAAAGTATACAAGTAGACATAAAGCCAGTTTCATATTGTAAGCCGAAGCGTACCTTTTGGTTTGAAACAAAGCGTATATTTGGACAAGAAAATATTGATAAGTTCTATGAATCATGTCATCTTTAAGTTTTAGTAAAGTCGTTACTTGTGATAATTGCGAAGAGGCTTACAATGAATTTCATGATACTTGTATATTATTTTATGAATTATGTTTTCCGAAAATTCTAATTAAGGTGTCAAACAAGCCAATTAAAAATAAATGGCTGTCTAAAGGTCTTTTAAAATGTTGTAAGGTAAAACGTCAGTTGTATTTAAATTATCGATATTCCCAATTTAGCAAAAAGGGAAATAAGATGAGTTACTTATATTATAAAAAAGTATTATCTAAATGTATACTAGAATCTCAGAAACAAGCGTCGTTAAAATATATTGAACAGTCTTCTAATAACTGTAAAGCTTCATGGGATATAATTTAAAGTACATTTCAAAATAAAATGTATATAGAAGAAATAGAACAAATTAGAATAAATAACTCGATATACACTGATGCTCAAGAAATTTGTAATCATTTCAACAAGTTCTTTATAAATCAGACTAAATCTTGTTATAAAAGTCAGGCTTGTACTACAAATAGCATAAAATATCTTAATTTGTCTAATCATAATAAAACTATGTTTTTGACACCAGTTGATGAGCATGATTTAGTTAAGGTTATACATAATTGGAAAAATACCAGAGCAACTGGCTAAGACAATATAAGCACAATAATATTAAAGAATGTTGCCAGTGTGATGTCAAAGCCTCTTTGTCGTATAATTATTTTATCATTTTTAGAAGGAAAATATCCTGATTGTTTAAAAAAGTCTGTTGTCAAAAATTATTTAAATTTTTTTTATTTAAAATTATTATTTAAAAAAGGGGATATGTGTGATATGAACAATTATAGACCAATAACTTTAATTCCAGTATTTTCTAAGATTTTTGAAAAAATAATGTATGACAAATTATACAAATAATCAATACGGATTTAGAAAAGGTAGGTCTACAGTTTATGCATGTTTCAACTTAGTTAAAAAAGTAACAGAATGTCTAAATAGTAAAAAGTTTCCCCTTGCTGTATTTTTAGATATGAGTAAAGCGTTTGATTTTGTATCACATATGTTAACGAAACTTGAGACATATGGTATTAGAGGTAATTCATTAGAATGGTTTAAAAGCTATATAGAGAATAGAAAGCAATGTGTTGCGATATCAAAAGTAAGTGGAAAACGCAAGAAAGTCTATTCTTCAAGTTATCTTTTTAATGACTGCGGTGTACCACAAGGTAGTGTTTTAGGACCATTACTTTTCATAACTTACATAAACGATTTGCCTGATGCTATCAGTCATGATTCAATTTTGTTTGCTAATGACACTACACTTCTCATCAAGAGTGATAGATTCAAGATTTATATGAAGAAACAAGTAAAACTTTGACTAAAGTGACAGAATGGTTAAATGAAAATAACCTAAAACTAAATCTTACGAAGACAAAATTAGTTGAATTTCAAACACATTATAGAGATACTAAAAAATTAGATGTGATTTTAAATAATACTTCTATTGAGAATGTAGATTGTACTAAATTCCTAGGAATAAAAATCGATAAATATTGTAACTGAAAATCGCATATTGATTTACTTTGCAATAAAATCGATAAGTTTGTATATGTGTTGAGAAGAATTAGAGAAGTGTCAGGATTAAAAGCATCTCTGTTAGCTTATCATGGGTATGTTTCTTCCGTTTTGCAGTAAGGTATTCCTATTTGGGGGAATTCTGTAGAATTAACTAGACTCTTTAGAGTTCAGAAGAAGTGAATAGGTGCTATGTGTAGTGTCAACCATAACATTCATGCAAGCCACTTTTTAACTCACTTAAAATATTGCCTTTGCCTTGCTTATATATATTGGCTGTATGTGTATTTGTAAAAAAACATCATTAATTGTTTCATACAAATGCTGATGTCCTAGGATTGCCTCATTTTAGAAATAGTGAGAAACTACATGTGCCTAACCAAAAACTCAACATTTACAAAAATAGCGCGTATTGCATGCCCATTCGTATATACAACCAAATTCCTGATAATCTGAATCACTTCCATTAAACAGATTTCGAAAAAAGGTATTCAAGTTACTTTTAGAGAAAAAATATTAGTGTCAAAGATTGTCTTACAGATAAGAATAAATAATAAAGTATTTCTAATATGATAAATTTAATTGCAGAATGTTGGGTGCGCAGGAGTTTGTTTCGCCGTTTTTTCTCCTGTCTGGCTAGGTTTAGAAAAGGTGCTAGTTTACGGTAGATAGGGATAAATTTATTTACATCTAAAAATTGTTTATATTAATAAATAATCACGTAATCTCAAAACAAACAAAAAATAGTGTGTAAATAGTAAAGAGTGAATAAATAATTAAAAACCTATTAAAATGTTTGCTCACCACAAGTTGGTAGAATATGTGGGAATGCTTAAATAATTTTGTTACGTCTTTGTAACACTCATATTCCGCAAATAAATATTTTTTTCTCTCTTTCTTTCTGTTATTGAAATCTTAAATTAAGACTTATTTTAATTACACAAGTAGATACACAACTATCTGTGTAATGAAATTTTGGCTGATTTTTCATTGAAAAAACTGAGAAGGTGCTTATTTTTCTGTGCTGCTAAAGTTCTATATCTACAACGAAAATTGAAAGATTCGAAACCCTAAATTATTAAGTCCAGATGTTGAACTTCACCAGTTTTAGCCAATTTTAAAATACAGGACGTGATCAACTTGACAAAATTTTTGAAGTTAAGTACACTTCTTTTGGTGCGACTGGAAAAAATGAGATGGAGAGAGTTAATTTTTACGATGCGCACACCGACAGGTAATGGCAACAGTCAAAGCTAGTTGCTAAATAGAGCAAAGGATTAGTCTGAAGTTTGCTGCTAAAATTTTTTATAGCTTTAGCAAAAAGTGCTACCAACACAGTTACTTTTTTCTTTTTGGATTGTTATGCTAGAGAAGCGTAGGTAACTTCTTACGTGCATAAGCACACATTTTTTTTGTATCTTTTTTTCGCGATTGCTGTTTCCATAATTTTAGTTCAATATCAGTTTTAAGTGATGTTCATGAATTGGATGGCTAGCCATAAGAAACGCATAGCTAAATGTCGTAATTCGCGCAGCGTTTTTTCATTACTTAGCTTCTTCTATACTATATATAAGCTTCTTGAATACGGTTGTTAGTATTAAGCGAAATTAACTTTTACTTTCTCTTTGGTACATCTGTGTGTATCGTGAAAGTCGTAGGAGGCTATGGCCAACTAGGTCACGAAGGTTACGGCGAAAGTTATAGGGCCATTACTACGGTCAAGTACTATCTCAAGTTTTTATCAATATTTTTTTTACTGTAGTTTTTTTTTTTAAATATAGTTGAAGGTGAATGTTACAGATGAATTTTACTTGTACTTTAATACATGCATCATCGATGCCAAGGACGTTAGTGGTGCATTGCCAAAATTCAACTCGACTCGACTCGAAATCGGAACGCATCACACACATCTACCGTACTACACAAATACCTATCGAAAAGCGTTATGGGTACAATAAGAAAAATACTACCAATTGATAAACCTAATATTTTTACTATTTCAAATGGCACAAAAAAACTGCGAAAACCGACCTCAATTATTTTATTAGGTACCATGTCGCGATTAGATAAATGTTTTCTTTCGAAAGATAGCAAATTATTTCCATGGTTCGAAATGGTCTAACATAATATTTCCCATTTTATTATCTTTTTAACATTTCCTGAACATCCACAAACAATTCAAAAGCAAAATTAGCTAAATCGGTCCAGCCATTCGGAAGTTGCATACATACATTTCGGTGATTCGATTTTTTATATATTTTATATAGATTAAATATTTACTTTGTGTTGTGATGCGGCCGCGATTCATAATTACTCGTAATATTAAGTTTTGAGAATAAATATGAATGAATAAAAGAGGGGACAAAATACAAATCCTATTTCATTTATAATTTTTATGGCATTTTTAACAGATTATATTGTAGGGAGTATTTTTTTTCCAATTCTTATGTTATGTAGTTTCGAAATTACAGGCAATATTGTTCATCGAGGGGTTAACACACATGCCTAGCTCTAACGACGAAGCGCGTGGCTCAGGTTCGATTTCCGACAGGGGCACGCATCTATAAGGATCTGTCATAGATATCTGTATTTCCGGACCTGACTGTTTATTAAATGTATACCGGTATCTATTTAATTATATCTATGTATTAGTATCTTTAACAAATACATAAAACACAAGCTTAATTGTCTTAATTTGGCGGTAGATCAATTTGTTCATGGATATTAATTATATATTAGTAGTTCTCATTATAAATAGCCCATCGAACTTAAATAGCTAGCAATCTGGACTTTGCTGGAACACTAAAACGAATTGATCATTTTATCATTATACATGTGAAACTCAGTCTTCAGAACGGTTTCACGAAATTTGGTTTTAAAATGCTTGGAGAACTGAGATCAAACAAATTTTATTTTAAAAGTACTTTCCCTTATCTAACTGGGCGGAAGTTTATAAGAGGAATCAATTATTCACCCTGGGATGGAAATAGAATGTTTCAACCTTGGATCTAATTGTTTATGGGAGCTAATGGGTTTGAAATTTAGATGAGGGTGTTTTTAGTCTTAATATTTAAAAAAAAAGCATCTTCCCTCCCATATCCCCGAAGAGGTAGGCAGAAGCACAATCAGGGCACCCACGACTAGACGAAGACACTTAGTCTCACAATGTGATAGGTGGCAAGCCTATCGCCAACCGGGCACATATCCAATTCCGAGCAACATTTTTTTATTAGAAAATTGGGAAAATCCAATTTTCTCTTGGTTACCCGAACCGGGATTCGAAACCGGGATCTCAGGCAGTCAAGTCCAACAACTGAACCGCTAGACCACAGAGGCGATTAATTAATCTTAATAATAAAAAAATCTTTATGGTGACCAATTTTAAGTATAGTAAATGAAACTTAAAAACTAAACAAAGGCGGCGTTTTTGCCGAAACAACGATATTTTCTGGCTTTTCCTACACCAAATATAGTTATAATGCAAAAAATATCAAATTGGAATAAAATTATTTTTATAACGTTAAAAATATGGTTAAACTGTTAAAAATATGGTTAAACGTTTTGCTTTGAATCTGACTTCATTGAAATAACTTACTTTGAACTTGTTTACGTTATAAAAATAATTTTATTCCAATTTGATATTTTTTGCATTATAACTATATTTGGTGTAGGAACAATTAAGTCAGATTCAAAGCAAAACGTTTAACCATATTTTTAAAACAGTATTTTCAAGACCCATACCTCTGCAGAGGAAGGGAGAGGCACAACCACCCACGACTAGCCGAACACATTAAGTCAAACGATATGATAGGTGGCAAGCCAGTCGCTAATCCTATCATGGGGCGCATATCCTATCCTGAGTTAGTCCCAACGTAATTGTTATTAGAAAATTGAAAATACATATTTTTTGTTGCACGACACTTGTATTGAATTTGGGACCTCACGTAGTCAAGTTAGACCGCTAGACAACAGAGTCGATGAAGGTATCTAATGAGGAAAATATCAAATATTTTTTTTATGATATTGGAAGGAAACAAGCAGACGGATTTTCCAATTTCCTCTGAACTGGAATACGTCAACGGCAAGCATTGGACGTTATGGCAGCAGGTTAGGTAAGATGGTAGTACTAATCCAAACAAGTCGCTGCGAAACTCTACCATCTATTATTTTTAATAGGTTAACTTTGACCGTGTTAGATTAAACGCAGAAAGTGAAGTTTAACCATATTTTTAAAGATTGGTTATTGGTTATTGGAATTGATATTTGGAGCTTCCCTGACGTCGACAGGGAGCAATTTTCAAAGATTTACTGCTATCGGCTATAATAGTTTACTAACGAGGGGATGCTTGAAGAGGAAGGTGATCACTTAATATCGATTACCATTTTGAATTCTGCGGTCAATTGAAACTGTGTTTTTTTGTCTCATAAAAACAGTAACTTACGGATACGGGTACGTTAGCCGGGCGATAAAGTACTGGGCGTGGTTATTGTTAAGTTTCCTATCTATCGCATTATAGGACTGATGCAATTTGTGGATGCCCTGGTTGTATCTCTTCCTACTTCTTCCGTAACAGGAGCGTGAAGCTACTTAATTCTATTACAAATGCTCACTTAGACTCTTCGTTGCTAGTTCAGTTTTATAACATTTGACAATTTGACCCTTTCATTTTTACTACTTTACTGGCTGACCCAGCAGACGTTCTTCTGCTATTTTTTTGCTGTAATTCACTAGTATTACTTAGGGTTAAAAAAAAATACATGTTAGCAGATTCTCAGACCTACTCAATATGCTCACAAAAATTTCATGAGAATCGGTCAAGCCGTTTCGCTGAAGTACGGCAACTAACATTGTGACACTTGAATTTTATGTATAAGACGGCCCAGTACATGCTTCGCTACGTATATGACCGCATGAATGAAATAACACAACAAAACAAAAAAAAGAAAAAAAAACAACTGAAAAAAGCTTCAATATGACAGCACAATCCCCATCAAAAAAGTTTCAATTTGACTGAAAAATACCCATAAAAAATGATCACACATACTACACACATACATACATACATATCTTCACGTCAAGTCCCTTACGCGGTAGGCAGAGAGTATCGAGTGCCAGACCTCACGATCCTGGCAAACCTGTCTTGCTTCCTTCACATTCATAACCCTTTTCATACAAACACGCCGGTTTCGGAGACTCTTGACACCACCCTCGGATAATATCCGATTGATCTGATCGTGAAATGTCAGCCTAGGTCTTCCCGGGTACCTACATCCATCCACATTCGCATTGTATATCTGCTTTGTCAATCTTTCATCTGTCATTCTTTCCACATGACCGAACCAGCGGAGCATGCCCTTTCGCATTTTAACACCAACACTTTCTCTCAATCCCACTCTTTCTCGGATCTTACTGTTACGAATGCGGTCAGTGAGCGTTACACCACAGATTTTCCGTAGTACTCTCATTTCGACCGCATTTATCCTACTTTCATGCTCTTTCTGACATACCCAACTCTCGCTTCCATACAATAACGTTGGAAAAAGCACAGAATTATGCAAAGCGAGTCTAGCTTTTTGACTCAAAACCTCGCTTTGGAATAGCTTACCCAACGCTCCATTCACATTATTCCCTGCACTCACTCTCCTCTCTACATCCGCGGTGTACTTTCCATCCCTGCTAAAGCACAACCAAGATATACAATTTCATTCACTTTTTCCAGCGCTACATCATCAACCAAAACTCTTACATCCATTCTGGCTACGTCTCTTTCAAACACCATTATTTTGATTTTCATCGCATTCAAATGTAAGCCCCTTTCTTTACAATCTCCTTCCATAACTGTGACCAGTGTTTGCAGCTCAGATGGTGTAGAGCTCAAAAGTACAGCATCATCTGCATAAAGCAGGCAGTTCACCACTTGGTCACCCATACGCATTCCCACATTCAATGATCTTAACCTTTGAAGACATTTGTCCAAATATGAGATAAACAAGCGCGCTGACAACACACAACCCTGCTTGACGCCAATATTAACATCAAACCAAAACGATATGTTGCCATCCACCCGCACGCATGCTTTACAGTCTAAATACATTGACTGCACCGCACGCAGCAGGGACCTGACTATCCCATAATCTGGCAAAATGTCCCAAAGTTCCTTACGTACAACCCTATAAAACGCTTTTTTGATATCCACAAAACCGCAGAAAACCTTCTGACCAACAGCCAGATGCTTCTCTGCAATGTTGCGGAGCGAAAACACTTGATCCGTACATCCTCTTCCAGACCTGAAACCGCCTTGAGCCTCCCACAAAGTTCCTACGGACATCCCTTGCATCCTCCTTTCAACTTTTTTTCCATACACTTTTGATGCTTAACTGATCAAACTAATGGCCCTGTAACTTGTACAGACCATGCGTGAACCCTTGCCTTTATACAAGGGCACGATGACCGCACGTCGCCAGTCTTCGGGTACTCTGCCGGTCTTCCAACACTTGTTACAAAGAACCCAGAAAGAGTCCCGGACGGCAGGACCACCAAGTTTGATCATCTCAGCTGTAACCATATCTACTCCCGCAGCCTTACCATATTTCATACTTCTTATCGCCCATTCAACTTCTTCCATCATAATGCCGTCAGATGCCTCCGCTATTTCCGAGTCATATGAGTACTCGGACCCAGCGGCAGCATCCTGGGCACATTCATACATATCTCCATAAAATTCACTCCACCGTTTTAACACATCATGCGTGCTTGCAAGAATATCACCACTCTTAGACTTAATTCTATTCATACTGGAGGTAGACGAACAACTCCGAGACTTCTTCACCTCCCTCCAAAAGAGTGTTCATCTCGAAGTTGTTAGCTAACCTTTCTTCTAGTTTCATACTTTCCCTTTCACGCTTCTCTTTCACTAAGTGTTTGGTGATATTCTTACAGCAACGGTACATTTCTTTCTTCAAATCTTTCATACCGTCATTCGACTGCAAACATGCTACATAGTCTAGCCAAGCTTTCTTCTTTCTTTCTACTGAGGTTTTTACCTCTTCATCCCACCATGCGTCACCATTCATAGACTTGTGCATCTTGTCAAAATTGTAAAAAATGAAAAACCGCTTCACCGATTTTATATCGGTATCGGATATAAAATCGGTGGAGCAAACTTCGCTTAAATCATCTTATAAATAGTCCGAGCAAAGCCTAAACATTTGGTTTGGATAGGTAAGACCGTTCTTGAGTTATGAAATTTCAACGACAAGACTTTGGCATTGATTTTTTTATATATAGTTATGTCTCAAAATATTTCTTTGAATTTCAAACTTGGTACCACCGACCAGCGTATCAAAGCATTCCAAGAAATATTTTTTCTATTACCTAGTAGAGTTAAAAATACATCCAGTGGTAAAAGTAAATTTTTCATAAATTGAGTAATTGAAAAACTAATCCTCTTATATCGTCTGAAATATCGTAATGTTTATTTAAAACCTTTTTTTAACAAAAGCAATTACTTTTACTTAGTTGAACATGAATACAGTTATAATTATACGTTTATCAAAGAGAAATTTTATAAATTTTTTAGAATTATAATCGATATTTTTTGCCGTATTAGTGCGGTTCCGTTGAGTAGGATAGACTATTTGCCTCTCTTCCAGGCAGCTCGTAAGAGGCGAGAACTGATTTAAACATAGGTCATCTAAAAAGACCATTCATGTTATAGTGCTGTGCAGCAACTTGCCCGAGTAGGGATCCACAGCTATACCTATTCCTAACACCATAATGTCTTTGTCACGTTCATTCCTGGAGGATAGGGTATCAGACTTGTACAATAGGTCTGAAAACTTCACAGGTCACAGGACAAGACTCTTGAACAAAATCCTAGCTGGTTATTAACATTTAATTCAAAGCAAAATCATCGAATCACATACAATAATTGATGGTTTATTAGTAACTTAATGTTAATAATTCGATAGTACGTAGGTCACACTATAAGTTTAGCGTAATTTAAAAAAAAACAACATGTTAAGCCCAAAATATTATGTTTATTGCTTTTCAAAATAGTCTCCTTTACATTTTAAACATTTTTCATGCGATCGAACCATTTTTTTAAACAGGAGGACCACAGATCTGAAGGCATTTTTTCTACGTGCTCATTGATCGCTACCACTGGCTCTTCGGAGTTGGTAAAAGTCATCGACCATACATCCCAATAGACGCCTATTATTTATAATTTTGCTTTGAAACAATTCTGGCAAATAGCTGAGGTGCGGAAAAGCGAGGAACTGCTTCCTTATTGGCCCTTGCAATGACAACACGTCATATTTTCTTTCTTTCTTTAGGTATTGGCCTTCACGTTAGTATTTTGCCATTAGTCAAGTAGAAATTTGCATCAAATTTTTATTCAATTTTTATCAATTACAATTAGTCATCAGTCATAAGTCGTCAGTAAGTCATGTCTGGGTCTTGAGTAAAACGGTGGCTTTGTTACTCAAGCTCGTCTATTGAGATTTGGCGGCAGCGAAGAAATACACGATACACTAATATCTTCATAATTACTTCATTTGTGCACTTTCACTGAACAAAATTAATCTAATTCCCACCTAAATTAACTAATTTCACTAAATATAAATACGAAATTCAATAACTATGAATTGAAATTACGACCATCTTCATTCACAATGGCGCCAAAACTCCACACGTCATATTTATAAACAGATATGTAAGATTGGGGATGAGACATATTTAATACAAACAATATATTTTATCGATATGCCTTTTATTTTATGAAGTACGACATTGTAACTGATTATATATTATCATTCTGTTATTGCACCTCACATCGCAGCTATACAACTCAACGTCTCTAGGTTCACACATTTTTGCGGTTGAGAGTAATATCCGTACTTGAATATATTAGGTCCTTACATCTGTAATTGACGTTTTGTGGAGGAGGAACATAAGTCGAATATTTATTTAATCAAAGTATGAACCATTGTTTTCTATGCACATTTGCCATCTCATAGGTAATTCATTGAACCCTCTACTAAAAACCATTCGAATGGGAAACCATTCTTTGGACGTGGTTTGGATTGCCCCATCGAAATTGAATTTTTCAAAAAAAAATCTGTTGAAGTTAGGTTCAGGTGCATGTTTTTTACATTCCAATTGATGCTCGTCTAACTACGTATGTGGTTTAGCATTGTCATGAAGCAGCAGTGGCGTGAAGCGTATAAAATAATTTTCTGCAAAATGTTGAGATTTAATTCCCTGTGTTTGGAATTTCGAATTCGGAAACCAATTCTCTCGTCTAGTTTCTTGAAACCAAATTAGATTTTTTTATGGTCTTGTGGATATCTGATATAAAAAGACATACTCATCAAATTGAATTGTTTTTATTCATTCGAGTAATTCCCACCTGAACTACAGAATATCGTTAAAATACTGAAAACAAATTAGTTTTAAAATTGTGTCAGCCCTTTGAAAGTTGTATGGAATACTGACCCCAACATAGGATATCGGAACCAGTCTTGAATTTTTGTCACCTAATGCGCTTAAAAGAGTTCAATAAAATCGGCTCAACTATTTATGACTTATTCAATGACAAACAACAGCGCCCTCTACCGCAGAAGTTCAGTTTTCCATCGTGTTGGTCCGGGTCCGCTGACTAAAATAGATCACCTGTCCTTCTGCAGGCACCTTGTAAGAGGAGAGCACAGGTAAAACAGGTAATTGTCAACAAGATCACTGGTGATACAGTGGTGTGCAACAACTTCCCTGGGTAGTTATTCACCGCCTTACCCATTCCTGCCGCCATAATGACAGTGTCACGTTCCGAGTCGGAGGGTAGAGAAGCCAGTAGATTTGCACAATAGGCCTTACATTCCGACCGTAGGACAGCAACGCACCTGTAACATCAATGGTGTCTATAGGCCATTATTATCTATTACCGTATAAGAGAGCCGTGTGCTTGTTCGCTGACTTCTCACATGAAAAAGAATAACTATCCATAGGCCAACTCAAAAGTACACAGAGTAAGAAGTTTTTATTATTTCTGTCAGTGCTTAAATTTATCGGTAAAATACATAAATACCTACATACAATACCAGTACAAGACCGGTATCCTATTCAGGATAAATAAATAAAAATATCGATAAAATAGGTTTGCACAGAAGTCCATCACTAGCTGTATGCAAACGAAAGTGATAGCTTGAAAATCACATGTGTAAGAAAGGGATATAAACTCGCATCTAACAATGACTGACCAGTGTAATATGATGAACTCTGATAAACATCAAATAATTCAAAATGTAATTATGAATGTTATTATTTTTAATTAACCTACGGAAAGTTGTACCCTCTTTTTGGTAATTTGAAGTGCGAATGTCTTTACCGTGCCTACCATTTAATTGAACAAACAGTCATTTTATATGTATTTTTTTATTTTTTATACAATAACACGAAAATATGTACAGGTCACAAACCTGGTCGATACTGTTCATACCTTTTTAAGTAATAAGCTACATTAGAACAATTACACTTATGTGTTGGCAGAACCGTGTTGTCTTATATGCGGCGTCTATTGGGATGTGTGGTCGATGGTAAAAGTAAAACATCTCATGAAATCTTTGATTTTGGGGAAAATACAAAAATCGCAGGGTGCTAGTTCAGGATCAGCTGCTATGAGCAGGATGAGTGACGAGATGTACTTTATCGGAAGCTCAAATGACTTTGTTTTGTTGGAAGCGTGTGAAGAAGCGTTATCATGGTGTAGCAGAATGCGGCTTTGTGGGTTGTCTTTCGTGAACTTTTTCTAATACCCTGAGTAAACAAATGGTAGAATACCACTCAGCATTAACACTCTTTTGATCTTCAAGTTGAATTATACAGATGGGACCCGTAGCTAAAAAAAACGCTATAACTTTTTGACCAACGTTTCTCACATGTCTCACTTTTATTGGCTTGTTCTCATTTTCAAACACCCGTTCACAAGATTGCTATTTTTTTTGGTTCAAAACAATAAATCTACGTTTCTTTTCCTGTAACAATGTCATAAACAGCATTAGAATGTCCATGATCGTACTTCATTAACATCTGTGAGCACCATTCCACTCGAGCCCGCTTCTGCTCCGCTGTCAGTTCATGAAGGATCTAACGACAAGAAAGTTTCCAAACTTTCAATTCTTCGTGTACATTTTTTTTTATTTGGCTTATACCAATCCTCAATAGTCCTCGAATTGTTTCATAGGTAATCCGTGGGTTCATTTAACCACTTAACAATAGCCACATTATTTTCGTTGACTTTGTTTTGAAAGTTGAAGGCCACCCTTTACGAAATTCGTCATGTAAAAAAAACTAAACTTCTCTCAAATTCAGCAAAACATCGCCTCATGGTGCTCATACAAAGTGCTTCTCTCCCAAAAGCATTTTGAAGACGAGCGGAAATCATAAATAATCATTGCTCTAAAATATTTTCGATTTAATTCCATTTTCGTTGGGTACGTAGAACTCTGATGTGTGATAAAAAAAACAATTGACAAATTATTTCCCGCTAACTGTTTTTTTTTATTATGTATTGCAACGTTTTAAAAATATAACTTTCAAAATTCAAATAGTTCCGATTAGCTAGAAGCGCAAAACTTTTAGTGTGCCCTATGTATTAATCTCAAGAGTACCTAAAATTATGTGTTCGATTGCAATTTCCAATATTTTATAAATCGAGATTTAATAGTTGCCCTACAGGCGTTCCGCTGTCTGTTTTTTGCTTTTCAAATGCAAAATAACGCACTTATAACATCTAAGTTGTCTATAGGCTATAATAAATAAATATTGCCATCAGGAGAGCCGTGTGCTTCTTAGCTGATTTCTCACATAAAAATAATATTCTTTTGACTTTGTCAGTACTAAGTAAACCGGAAGATGAATAAGGAGCAACAGGTATTGTTGCCCCAGATACATGACAAACAAAAAAGTTGGTATAAACTTTTGATTTATGCTTACGAATAAACTGGTTTATTCACAGAAATAATTAGGTCTGTTCGAAACGTTTTTCTAACATTTCAACTTTGAAAATGTTTACATATCAAAGTTGGTTATACGAGTATAATTAAATAAACTGGTTTATTCACAGAAATAATTAGATTAATTTGAAGGATTCAATCTAATTACTTACGTTACGCAATGTTAGTCAATTAAATATTAATTAATATAACAATTGATGTATCAAAAATATATACGCATATAATCTGTAATTAAGAAAATTAAGAGTAACAAATATTTAAGTAATGTACTATATGATAGAGTTTTACAATAACCCGCTCGTTTATTACCACCGCCTTCACTATTCTTGCCGCATTAAAGTTGTGCTTGTCGTTGTAACTTCCGGGTTGGATGATAAGCTACCCAGAAAAAATACTTTTACTCGAGGCCTAACATCCCGGCCTCAGGTTGGCAACGCACTGTTGCCACCTTTGGTGTCTCTTGGCGGCGTGAATTACTTACCATCAGGAAATCCGTCTGCTTGTTTGCTTTATAAATCGTTTGATCACAAAAAAAAGTATCTTCACTCTCACATCCCCCAGAGGCAGAGGCGCAACCAGGGCACCCCCGACTAGCCGAAGATTTAGAAACGAAATAAAAATATTATAGGCTTATTTAACACCTTCCGGTTAGGATTTTCGCAAATTAATGACTGATTGAATAAAATGTTCTTTCATAGCTAAGATCACATCAGTACATACTATACAGTCGTGGTCAACTAATTAGGGACACTCTTTGGTTAAGCCGAATTGTGAATTTATTTTTTATTTTCCAACTAGTCTAAACCATATTTCATATCTCTTACATGTAAGTATAATTTGTCATTTATGTGCCCGATTATACAAACAATAACAACTTCTTAAACATTAAACCTCTTTACAGTATAGCTGATAGATTATCGTAGTGCTATTTGTAGTCAGACGCAATAATACAGATTGAAATGTGCCCAGAACCAAAAGATCGAGAAAAACAACTCCGCAAGAAGATAGAATGATAACCAGGTTAGCTAAGAAATATCCGTTTCTAGGCTCTATTTTAATTAAACACGAAGTGTTTGGGACAGACGAAAGAGCTGGAGCTTCGATGATGTCTGGTAGAAGCAGGGTTGTTCAGAAGAGTGGCTCGCAAAGTACTGTTGTTGAAGAAAGAACATAGAAATGCTCGTTTGGTGTTTGCACGTAAATATGGACATTGGACCAACGCCCAATGGCAATATGTATTATTCTCTGACGAGACCAAGGTTAATTTTATTTCTTCAGATGGAAGGCAATACGTACGGCGCTCAGTAAAAGCGGAAATTAATCCAAGATTCACAAAAAAAACAGGTGAAACATGGCGGTGGAAACATTAAAATGTGAGGTTCATTTTCTGGACGTGGAGTGGGACCTGTGAGGAAAGTTCAGGGTAACTTAGACCAAAATCAATACAAGGCAATATTGGAGGAAACGATGCTTCCCTATGCTGAGGAGCATCTCCCTATTATATGGACGTTTCAGCATGATAAGGACCCGAAACATACCGCCCGTTCTGTCAAGTCGTTTCTTACCAGTCAGTCAGTATTGGTACTAGATTGGCCAGCAAATAGCCCGGACTTTAACCCAATCGAGCACCTTTGGCACGAAATCAAGAAAAAAGTAGCCACTTATCGTACCACAACTTTAGATGAACTTAATGAAGCTTTTTGTGTGGCATGGGCAAACATTCCTGTCGAAACATGCCAGAAACTGATAATGTCTATGTCACATCGGTGTCAAGCGGTAATTACTAATAAAGGTTTTGCTACTGGGTACTGATTTTACACGTAATAAAATGGAGCTGTTAAAGATATTATAATACTTCAGATTATTAGTTTTGTTTAACTCTATTTTTCATTATAGTTTACTGTCCTTAATTAAATGTCCAGCTACAGAATTATACCTTAAAATTGAATACATGTTCAACCTTTGATATTAAATATTTTTTTCTATTTATTTATTCTTTTATTTACAGCCATTTAAAGCATAATAATCGGACCAAATTATGCAAATAATAGTTACTGAGAAATCAATAGGGTTTTATATTTTTATGTACATAACAGGTTATTGTTCTTCACTATTTTGCATGTCCCTAATTAGTTGACCACGACTGTATATATAACAAATTCGCTTTCTCTATCCCTATGTCCCTCTGTATGCTTAAAAGTTTAAAACTACGCCACGGATTTTGATGCGGTTTTTTGATAGATAAAGTGATTGAAGAGGAAGGTTTATACATAGTTTAGTGTAGGGATGGTTAAAACAGTCATAAATGCAGGTACCTAAGTAGATTTAGTGGTAGAGCTCAAAAATAGGAGACCTAACCCTGGAACGCCCACATTTGTACGGTCGCACAGCCAGCCGTCGTAGTTAAAATCGTCACCCGCAAACTTGTACAACTTTACCGGCGAGTTGACCGCTGCCGCGGGAACCGTAAAAAAACCGCGGTTGTAAAACGCGTCGTGAAATTTGCTCTTACTTTTTGCATATAAATCTACATTCCACAGAACCTGCAGGCCCGTAACCACTGTGGGCGCGGTAAAAACCGCTCCGTGAGTTCTTAATTTAGTAAATACTTTGGGATACAGAAAAGGTTTAGGATATAGCCACATTACACTTGCCTAAACTAGAAAACTATGTTTATGATCTCATGAAAAATCACAAGGACGTAATCATCGTAAGGTACCATAACAATTCAATGTACCATACCAATACACATGATACCATACCAATCTAAGGTTTTGTTAAGGATGAAATACAATTAAAGCGTAGAAAAGCTGCGGAAAACTGACTCTATTTCAATACTATGGCACACCTTGCTATTTCTTTTCTCGAAAGATAATTCCGAGATAGTTCCACATAAATTTTTTCATCATCCCACATGTGGGGTTGACTTATACTTACGTATGCATAAATTTTCGTAAATGTTGTTGATGTTAGGGCCGAGTAAAGTTCGGCCTTTCAGAGAATGCGTTCCTGACACCTATCAGTTAGTTACGACTAGTGATGGGCATAACATAACACTGAGTTCGTTACCGTTCCTCCAAAATGAACCGCCACGTTATTCTTAAGATTATTTTCGTTTCAAATTGGCGGAATCATTTAAAATTTATATTTTAGTTATTTAAGTGGAAACCAAAAAAGGGTAATATTAATATACCTAACAAAATTGTTTCATTTATTTTTTGATACAAATTTACAATATGTATTTCAATGCAATAAAGTACATCGAATTGAATGTGCGTACAGAATATTAATCTGACTCCGATTCGCTTGACGAGGTGGTGTCTTCATCATCATCTTCGCCTACATGTATAATTATATTATTATCAATAACAGAATCAATCATGATATCTCGGTCAAAATATTCTATAATCAGATTTTTAGTCTTCTCAACAACCTTTGCCCAGTCATCTCTTGTGACTTTCCCACAGGTGTTTTTAATAGAGTCATCATCTTTTTCGTGCTGAATGGCGGGGAAGTATTGTGGCGGGCGGCGTAAACTTTTATTTAAGTAAAGATTAGCTCAATCGCGTTATATTGGCAATGATACGGTGGAATTCTTAGAACGCGATGACCGTACTCCAGAGCCTGGTCATTGATTTAGTATTGCACACTTGCCACTTTATTTTCTTTAACTAATTTAATTAGCTCTGCTTTTAGGATCTGCATATTTGCGTCAATGCCTTTTGCTTGTAACCAAGCCACCATTTCTTATTTTTTATTAGCTTGGGTATGTGGTTTCTGTATCTGAACCGAGTGATAGGAGGCATTATCCATGAATATTATAGAAGGCTCTGGTAGGCTGGGCAAAAACACGTTCTGGAACCACTCTTTAAATGTAGTGGCATTCATTTCCTCGTGGTAGTCATTTGTGGTTTTTGAATGAAATGTCAGTAATGCGTTCTCCACAAAGCCGTATTTTGCAGAACCTGCGAGGTATATTATCAGACGGTCCCCCTTACCCATTGGTACTTCAATCCGAGAACGGGAAACCGTGTGATTGGCATTTAGCCATGTTTCGTCAATGAACATAACACTATCCCAGTTATCATTTTTTTTGCTTCTCTCAAAAAACTTATCCGTTTTAAAATTATGTCGTATCGTTCTAATAATTTTTTTTATCTATTTTATTATACGAAAAACCAATAATATCTTTTAAGATTTTGGTTAAAGCAGTTTTACCCCCGCTAAACAGTCCAGCTTCTCTTAACGATGCCAAAAGCTTCTTTTTGTTGCGATATTCATTTCTGGAATAGTAACCATAGGTATATTTGATTGCTGATTGCATCGGCTTCAAAGGTGTCAATATCTGTCATGGATTTAGTCCTACGTTTCTTCTTCGGAGTACGTAAAATATTATCTTCCATGTCAGTAGAGTCGAACTTTTCTTTATTAATGTTTGTTATCGTTCGTTTGCTAACTCCAAGTGCCTGAGAGACGCGTTCTTGTACTTGTTCGACAGGTACCAGGGGTCAGTCATTTTGCCGCTCCCGCTCAAAGTAATCTTACAGCTTGATGATTAAGTAACGGGCTCCACTTTTCAATGTTTGTCCACGTTTAGGCATTATTATGCACCAAAAGTCACAAAAACACAATCGAAGTCCGATTTAGCACCGATGTCAGTTTGAAAAGCAAAAACAGTTCATTAAACGAAAGCCGGGTAATCAAATTAAAACAGATCGAAAACACTGGAAGAAAGTGGTCCATGCGCACGAAACGACAACAGACGACTGTTTTAGCGTCACAAAATGGCGGCCCATAACTCCATTTGGGGTTACCGTTTTTAATCTAAGTATAAATTTAATAAAGTATAACTGCATAAGAACAGATTACGATACTATTATTGCCTGTTATTGTTAGCATAGCACTACAAATATAAAGCGCTGACATAACCTTGTAATAGAGCAGTTTAGATTTAAAAAATATTATTTACCAAGTTATTTGACTCAGTTTTTCACAATATTATAACATTAATTGATAATTGATATAATAATATTGTTTTAATGGTCATCAATTGTTAAAACGGTAAACAACCAGCAATAATATTTTTATCGTAACTGCAACGCCATTACAAAGTTACGTCGTCAGTTCAATCGCGACGTGTCAGGAACGCATTCTCTGAACGGCCGTAGTATAATAGAAAATGTCTTCACGTCCGTATCCCCGAAAAGGTAGAGGAACAACAAACACACTCACGACTAGCCAAATACACTAAGTCCCATAACATAATAGGTGAAAAAGTCGGTACTTGTCCAATCCCAGGAACATTATTATTTTATCAAAAAAAATAAGATACATAATATTTTATATTTTTTGCCGTCCAACCCAGGTTCGACACCTTTAGGACCTCAAAAATAAAGTCTGACGCCGGACCGCTAGTGATTGGCCTAGTAAAGCTAAGAAAAATACGTAAAAATAATGTCAAATTGATAAGCTTCTCTTTTTGGTATCTAAATAATAATATTACAAAAAGGAAATAAGATATTGTTTGTATTGGATAGGTTCCGAAAGAAAAACCGCTTTGAAACATTATTTTCCTATTAGAAGCCGACGTTATCCCCAATAAATATAAGCTACTTGTAATGGCAAAAAAATGCTTCATTTCTACGGGAAATAAATAATAGGACAAAGGGTACTCAGAATTGTACTTCCGACTACACTTAACTTCTAAACGGCAGAACCGATTGGGTTGAAATTTTATATGGGTATTTCGATGGTTTCCTGGATTATTTAAAATGCAATTGGACCAAGTTTATAACTCGGTATAGAATCTTAGTCACCAATATTTTTATAGAGAACAAAATAGATTGTTAATTTCCATTGAATACCGAAGAATATGGACTTGTTTGAAAATTTTTTTTAATTTGAGAAGCCAAAATTATCCCTGATGGTTAGAGGCATACATACATTAATTCTAAAGAAAAAAATGGAAATTCGTCCACCCATGCGCTAGTGGATTATAAAGGGTTAGACTTATTAATATGGGGATCTGCAAATAAGTACATTCTTTCCAATAAATAACTTTTTTTAACATCGGTTCAAAAATGACGGAGAAAACGTTTAATATACGTAAAAATATAACAGTAGAAAATATAACCTCGTCTTTTTTGCAAAGACAGCTAAAAAATAAAAGCGAAGTTATGAAACAATTTTGCAAGAAACAAAGATTAAGTAAGTTCAAATTTCCCTTTGAGTAACAATGTGGAGCTTTTCGTAAACAAAATTTCAAACCACGAGATGAACGAAAATTTTATCAAGAACATTAAAAGCCTTATGCGCTTTAAAACCCATTATTTTATAGAAATATTGCAAGTAATGACCTCATTTAGCGACGATTGGATGGGTTTTCCTAAACTGTTAGCCTGAGATCCATAAACAGACAGACTAATATAATTAGTTCTTACGATGAAAATATTATTTAGTGCTGGAAAATGTTTACCCGTTATGAGAATATTAACATCTTTGTCATATGAGAAGTTTAAAAATCATTCTGGATTCGAAATTCATGCTGGACAGTAAACGGGTAAACTTGAACTTGCGACCTTAGGTCCCGGCTGTAAGATAACATAAAATAATACCAGTTGCATCTACGATCTACTTTTCATGGTTATATCTTGATAGTAAGAGGTGTAGGAAGAGGCACGTCTGATTCTTCACAGTCTCACAACATTAAAATTTTAATAAGTTGACAGTCTTCATAGAATAAACACCATCTAGGTTATTACAATTCCACTTTCGACCATTTTTTTCTCTTATTCAGGTAGGGTGAAATTCAAAGTACTAAGTTATTAATTATAAAAAACATGACTTTTGTAAAGGTATCTCTTAACGCCTTTTCAAAAAATATGAATTTCTATAAATTTTAAATGTGCTCTGCTATAAAAGCCTTAAATTTATATAACTTAATTAAGTAGCTATTAATATGTTATTTACTAAGCCACATGAAAAATCCTACAATTTTAACCCTGAGGATCGATTTTTGAATCGAAATCTGCTAAAGCACAATAATCTAAATATCATAATCTCAAATCTAATTTAGAAGTAGTACTCGCCAAAATTTATTTGCTTTAATAAAATGACAAAGGTCTGGTCATGGGACGGAATCATTGGATCTCGCTCTATATTTTTACTTAATGATAGCGGTATCTAAAGCTTACCATAAAATTTAAAGGCGGGAAATTGTATATAATATAGATCTTATTAGGTCTTTATAAGCTTTAAAATTATTTTAATTTGCGTATGATGGTCGACGCGTTTTATTTTATTTCAGTTAAAATATGATGACCAATTAGAAACGAAGTATTTTAAATTCGAGAATATTAAGTCTAATGGCGTACTTTTCAGATACAATTATAAACCAATGACAAAGTCTTTCAAAGAGAGCGAGTTTTGAATATTTGTTACATGTTTTTGAATGAGTATTTTAAGATTTTTTAAGTATTTTTTTATAAGCCTTTGAATACTTCACATCGTCAGAGTAGAAAAAATATATTTGAACAAGTTTTTAGCCATTTTAATAACAAATTATAACTTTTCGTCGAACATATGAATCTTTGTTCTAATAACATCACCCTCGCATTTTTTTACGATTTTGGAAGGCAAACAAGTAAACGGATTTCATATATACCTGCTGCGTGCGTTGTTAACCTGAGGCCGGGATGTCCTCCACTCTCTAATCTTGCATTGTTGAACTTAGTTTAAAAATAAAAAAAAACAACTTTGCTCAGATTTGGACAAGTGGCTGGTAGCCAATAAGTTAGCCACTTTTTATGTGAGAGGTAGTGAACACGTATATGGCTCTTGATGGTAAGAGATGACCGTGGCCTAAAGACATCATAGATGTTACAAGTGCTGTGCTGTACTTTATAAGTACCTAATACCACTCTACCACCAGTGATCTTCGTAGGGATGACCTATATTTTAATCAGTGCTCACCTCTTACGAACTGCCTGGCATTGAGGCAGATGGTCTATTCTACTCAGTGGAGTTGGACCAATCACAATGTGGGGTATTAGGACCTCCACGTTGGTCGAGGGGTTAGCGCACAAGCCTAACGACACCACCGCCTAAAAGCAAGGCTAAGGTTTCTATTCCCAACATTTATGTGATGAATCTTGATAGGCTCATTTTTTTATGATATTGGAAGGCAAACAAGACTTAGGTTTCTATTCCCAACATTTATGTGATGAATCTTGAGTCTCATTTTTTTTATGATATTGGAAGGCAAGCAAGACTAAGGTTTCTATTCCCAACATTTATGTGATGAATCTTAATAGGCTCATTTTTTTATGATATTGGAAGGCAAACAAGACTTAGGTTTCTATTCCCAACATTTATGTGATGAATCTTGATAGTCTCATTTTTTTTATAATATTGGAAGGCAAGCAAGACTAAGGTTTCTATTCCCAACATTTATGTGATGAATCTTGATAGTCTCATTTTTTATGATATTGGAAGGCAAGCAAGACTAAGGTTTCCATTCCCAACATTTATGTGATGAATCTTGATAGGCTCATTTTTTTATGATATTGGAAGGCAAACTAGCAGACGGATTTCCTGAAAAGCGCCGCCGAGAGACACCAAAGATGGTAATGGTGCGTTGCCAACCTTAGGCCGGGATGGTAGGCCTTGAACAAAAGTAAGTTTACCAGCCACCTTACCCTCCAAACCAGAACACTCTATGATGTTATGGCGGCAGGAATAGGTAAGGCGGTGGTACCAATCCGGGTGAGTCGATGCGAAACTCTACCACCTAGTCAGATGTCACGGTGCTAGTGACGGTAAGCCTATGCTCGCCTTTTACGAGCTGCCTGGCAGGAAGGCAGGTGGTCTATTCTGCAAAGGAGCCCGGACCAACACGGGGACTTATTCGTCCCGTCGCAATATATGCAGGGAATAGAAGCCATCACTAGTACCACCAGCCGGCGCTAAGATCGGCTGTTTGTGGCCCTACAGGCGGTGCGTACACGTCATGCTAGTACTACGCCAAACCTTTAGAGCTATCCGTTTTTTAAAGACTTACGGCTACCATCAATAAACTGTCTAAGATAAGAGATAGGGCTACTTTAGATCAGTTACCAGCCAACCTCTGTTATTTTTTAATGATTAACAAAAATAACTTTGCAACAAATCTCTAGAACTTCACTTGTATAAATGAATAACAATAAAATCAAATATTTGCATTTCAGGGTGTGTTTACTCCTGAGGAAAGTTGTTTAAAAAAAATAAAAAAACATATTTTCTTTTTGCTGATCTGCCTGGAGATCAAACCCAGGACCTCACGAGATCAAATCCAACACCACACTGCTAGACCTACGTCACTATGGTAACAATGAAAATAATTAGTTACTTCATAATAGAATCCATTTATTGTACATAAATCTTATATCTAAATACTTTTAACATTATTATATGTTTTTGCTCTTTGTTCTTTGGTACATCAATATATCATGTATTTACAATTTCTTATTACGTATATTTATCTGTAAATTATTAATAATATGTAAAATTTGAAAAGAAGTAGCTCTGAATATTATATTTTCATAAATCAGAAATATTTACAAGCGCCATAGTCAATGAGAGGTCGTTCATAAAGTTTAGCACTACCAATTAATTTATACTAAACCCAAAAATATACAGTACAAATAGAGATTCTTGGTAGATTTATAGTAGGTATTAATAATAAAGTATTTTTTCTGTAGAAACGTCGTTTTATTTTATAAATAGGTTCAATTCGTAGAATAGCATTCTTATTAAAAAGTACCTATAGGTTGATCCAAATATATGTATATAATAAAAGAAAGTCGAATTAGTTACTCTATTATAACTTAAGAACGGCTTAAGCGATTTTGCTGAAAATTGACAGGAAGTTTGCTTGGAATCAGCAAGATACTTTTAATACCATTCAACTGCAAGGAAACTAGGAATATTATTATTTTAATTTAAATGACAAGTTTAGCGTACAGGCTTTCACAGTACATTGATCATTTTCATGCTTAAGCATAATGCAGCTTCAGCAGTTTGGTGTCGCGGCCGACTCACATAATTTCCATACTTTTTATCAGTTCGTAGCAGACCTCCGCGTCGTGCATTCTGATCAAATCAATATCATAATCAAAATCAATATCAAATAATATTAATCATTAGCGTCGCTTGTCTAACGTCTGTCATAATCAATTACTAATCAATCAAATATCCTTCAATCATTTTATTATAATTTTAAGATACATCAAGAATCATTGTTTGAGTTTCATAAGTGTTTATATGATAGAACTTTATATTAAATAGTATTAGCAAGTCGGGAAAAGTATAGTTATTTCAATCATCACCCAATCATCATAATCACCATTAAA